>CM076583.1:765794705-766055404 GCA_034641835.2 Pinus albicaulis | reverse complement strand
GGCTAGGATAGATTAGACTAGGTTAAACTATGTTAGCGTGGCCTAGGTTAGGAAAATTTAAGCCAAGCTAGGATAATGTAGGGTACGAAACGATAGGGTAGGCTAGAGTAGAGTAGGATATAGTTGGATAGGCTAGTCTAAGATATGTTAGAGTAGGCTAAGCTAATGTAGGTTTAAAGTATTCTAGGTTAGAATAGAGTAGGCTAGGCTAGGCTAGGCTACACTAGACTAAGCTAGGCTAGAGTAGGCTAGAAGGTTAGAGTAGGCTAGAAAAGGTTAGGATAAGATAGGCTCGAGTAGGCGAGAGTAGAGTATGCTAGCTTGGGCTAGGTTGGACTATGTTAGATTAGGTTAGCCTCATGTAGGTTATTCTATGTTAGGCCAGGCTAAAGTAGGCTAGCCTAAGCTACGCTAAAATAGGCTAGTAGGCTAGAGTAGACTAAGCTAGGCTACACTAAGCTAGGATACACTAGGCTAGAGTAGGCTAGGCTACACTATCCTAGTGTAGGCTAGGATAGTTTATAGTAGTCTAGTCTAGGTGAGGCTTGGTTAGACTAGGCTAGGCTAGGCTAATCTATGCTAAAGTAGGCTAGTATAGGGTAGGGTAGGGAAAATTAGGCTAGCATCCTGCAACTCATAGAATATGATTGACATGTCTAAAAATAGACATAGTCTAAAAATAGACTTGCGCAAAAATAGCCTGCGGGCCCACTGAGTGAAGGCGAATTCTTTCCACTACGCTCATCATCTTGTTGCAATCTGAACACTCCCTCTCAAAAAGATAAGGATTATCTACCACCCCTATCCTGCCCCTATGGTATTCGAATTTTCTCCTGGTGAGCGCCTTCGTCAAGATATCAGCATCCTGATCCTCCATGGGAATGTATGAAAGTAACATGATCTTCCGCTGCACACAATCTCTGATATGATGATACCAGATGTCAATGTGTTTAGATCTATCATGAAATACTGGATTAACCGAGAGTTTGATGCAACTCTGATTATCACAATATATCACAGTAGGATCTAAGTGTGAACCGAACAACCCGACCAGGATCTTCCTCATCCATATAGCCTCACATGCAGCCAAACTCGCTACCATATACTCGGCCTCTGCTGAACTGAGTGCCATGGATCTCTGCTTCCTTTTGTACCAAGAAACTGCTGTCGACCCGATACTGAAAATCCCTCCAAATGTGCTCTTTCTATCCGTTGGGCTCCCTGCCCAATCTACATCCGTGAAGCCACACAGCTTCACCTCATCTGACTGTCTGTACCAAACTCCATATCCCAATGTGGCTCTGAGATATCTCAATACATGCTTGCCTTCCTTCCAAAAGAGCTTGGTATGCTTAACCATAGCTTGTGAACGCTGGTTAATAGCGTAGCATATGTCGGGTCGTGTATTGACCAGATACATGAGCGACCCCACCAACTGTCGGTAAACAGTGGTATCCACTACCTCTGCCGATGTAGCATCCTCTTTCCTCCATCCACCAGGAAGAGGAGTGTCGATAGGCTTGCAGCCATGCATGTTGAACTTCTCCAGTATCTCTCGGGCATACTTGCCTTGAGAGACAAACAGTCCATCACTGCGCTGCCAAATTTCCAATCCTAGGAAATAATGAAGGAGGCCCAAGTCCTTCATCTCAAAATTTTTTGCAAGATCAGCCTTGCATGAGAGTATCAATTGTTCATCACCGGTCAGTATCAAATCATGTACATAAAGTACAATGATCAGCAACTTACCCTCCACCACAATCTGGTATAGGTTCGGATCCGCCTCACTCTTGGAGAATCCAAATCCGGTAAAGTAACTGTCGATCCGTGTGTACCAAGTATGAGGTGCTTGTTTCAACCCATGCAGCGCTCTTTTGAGCCTGCACACATGTGACTCGCTACTGAAGATCTTGAAACCTTCAGGTTGCTCTATGTAGACCTCCTCCTCAATCACTTCGTTGAGGAACGCAGTCTTCACATCCATCTGATGAATGTGCCACCCCATCTACGCTAAGAGAGCAAGAATCTTCCATATGGAAGAATACATTGTGACAGGTGCAAAGGTTTCCTCATAATCGATCCCCTCAATCTGTGAGAAGCCCTGGGCAACAAATATTTCCTTATACTTCTCGACACTCCCATCAACCGCTTGCTTCACTTTGTAGATCCATCTCGAACCTACCACCAATTTCCCTTCCAGCCTTGGGACAATCTCCCATGCAATGTTTCTGATAATCGAATCATACTCTTCCACCATGGCATATACACATGCGGGATCCTCCACAGCTTCCTCGAAAGAAAATGGCTTTGTCATGATACACTTGCTCATAACAGCCATGTATCCAGTATACCGATCAGGTGACTGTCTCTGTCTGTGCTATGACGTAGGTGCTCCTACAATCTTCTCTGCATCTTGAATCAGTTGCTCAGCTTCTGTAGTGTGCTTCCGCCCTCTGATGGTTGGCGCTGCATGAGTGGTCTCTTCCACTCCATGAAACTCCTCTTGTGGCTGATCCACATCTTGGGGGCTCATTCTTAGGAACTAATAGCTCCTCATACGCATGCAAGTGTGGCTCCCTCTCAAGTGAACACTTCATGGCTTTCTCCTCATGAAATTTGATATCCGTCCACATAGGTCTTGCGGCCAATACAGCAAATACACGATAGTTGTTGGGTTTATCGATTATTGCCCCACAAATATCCCAACCTCTGCGATCGACTCCAGCTTCTTCCTGGCATCCTTTGTCACTTGAATGTAAACAGGTGAACCAAAAATCCTCAAATGGGAAATATCATGTGTCTTATAAGAAAATGCCTCCTCGGGTGTACTCATGCCAAGTATCCTATGAGGACAACGATTTTTCACATAAACCGTAGTATTGCATGCCTCAGCCCAAAGTGAATGGGAAGGCCCTGATCATGCAACATCGCTCGTGCAACACCCACGATTGTTCTGTTCTTCCACTCAACGACTCCATTCTGCTGTGGGTTATGAGGCGCTTTGAGCTCTCTTCGAATTCCTTCTGCGCTTGTTGTGTAGATTAATCCATCTTGCGGACAAGACCGATCTCTCTAGTACTAAAAGTAACTAGCAACAAACAGCCAATTATACTAATCTACAGCCGATTATACTAATATCTCTCTAAGCATATAAGATTCATAAAAACACTACATAGGTGTAAGGCCTACCTTATGTCCAGCTCTTGCTTGATTTCGTTGAAGTCCTTCCCGTGCACTGAAAGAACGTTCCTCGTGAATCTGCAGTCACAAACAAGCAAAAAGATTACACAGCACCTGTATAGACATTATTATAAACCATACTTATCATAATGATCAAGGAATTTATGAAATAAACCATGAATTGACAGTTTAATGAGAGAAATGAGTATATTTGTATTAACTTCAAATAAAGAAAACCTTTACAACCTATGCCTTGATGTTGTGCAGGTCCTCCTGGGGTCCGAAGCAGGAATCTCTTCTAATTTGACAAGCATTTCACTCTTTGAACCAAGACAAATAGAGATGAGTGATTTAACCTCACAGAAAGTCTTAGTTAACTGAGTCTGAATCTCAACAGCATTTAACTTCAAATATCTTAAGCTTTAACTCCCTTTGAGGCTACCCAAGGCCTCTTTTTATAGTGGAAAAGAGGAGGTTTCTTCTTCCAAATATGAAGGGATAGAATCATCCATCAAAGGGATTAGCTCCTTACATCAAGGGGTTAGCTCCATCAAGTGAGGGATGCATGAACCTTCTCAAAGCGTATCCATTCCCGAAAATTCCCATCTAGAATCTTCTAGAATTCATCTGAAATCAACTTTTTATCTTTACTTTCTCACCTTTTTGAGTTTTACAGAGGTACGCACCCATAACACAAAGAACGTGCGGTATGGTTCCGCAGTCAAGCTGAACTTTAGGTGCGGGACCGCAGGCAATGAATAGAG
Source organism: Pinus albicaulis (assembly GCA_034641835.2). Lineage (NCBI taxonomy): Eukaryota > Viridiplantae > Streptophyta > Pinopsida > Pinales > Pinaceae > Pinus > Pinus albicaulis. The sequence continues at coordinate 766,051,460 of CM076583.1, read as the reverse complement.
AAAGTGCGATACCAATGTTTAGGGGATTTTTAGGAACTTTTCTCTGATTTTGAAAGCTTGACATGAGGAGATGATATGTTAGACTTGCAAAAGGAGGAAGTATGAGTAATAATGAGCTCATACTCATAGTAAAATGTCAGGATGACAGATTTTAGTGTAACAAATTGCCCCCTAAAGTGCAAAGTCTGGAATAGATGAAGCTGTAGTCCGTCATATATGAAGAGTGCAGTACTTTATCATTTCAAAGATCATCCTGTGGACACCCCAGTCGGAACCTGTAAAAACATTCAATGCAAAATATATACATATATATGTCATCACTGAGGTAGGCATTCCCATACTCAGATAAAAACTAACTATAAACTAACTGAAATTGTTCTGATACAGGAATGATTTTGAATACATCATAGTACAGATATATGTAGACACAGTATGGACGCAGCCATCTGTTTATAAATAGTCTACTGTATAGATGACAACAAAATTCCTCGCAACCTGGATGGTGGAAACTAGATCCAGGGTCTTGATTTTCGCATCTCGAACTAGTACGATTCTATCCATGTGAATAAATGTGTTGAAGTCGAACATTGTAGAAACCACTTGATTACCAGTCAATGATGTGAATTGTTAACAAGTGTGAGAGAAACCACCAGTAATGTCAATGGCTCTCAAAGTACCCAGTACAATCCATGAAATGTGAATGAATGAGCTGAAGTCGAACATGTCACGGAATCATTCGATCGAAGGTCGATGATGCAACCTATCGTCGAAGGCGAGAAACCTGCCATTGAGGCATGTAGATTTCAAGGTACTGACAATTTCTGGATCAACTTCCTAGATAATGTGCTGATGTCGATAGAAAGTGATCTGTCGTAGGCAAGCCCACAACACGAAATCATAGATCAAGTTTTGAAAATATATTGGCAAGGACTGACTCAGGGATGGTCAAAAGATGGATGACAGATATTTTGCAGATGAATGGTTTATTTGAACTGTTCTCTTGAACACATAACGACACTGCAGATGGTTTGGTAACAATTGACCCAAAGCTAATACCCAGAAACCGGCTGAAGACTTTCAATATGGTTTGATTAACTGTTAGGCAAAGGATTTCCCAACCCAGGTGAATGAAAATGTCGTGTTCAAGAGTGGTTGACTGAATTTTCGAAAAATTTAAAATACAACAAACACGCCCATTTTTCTCTCTTTTTTCCCCCACCATTTCTGGCAAGTACCTCTTTATTTTTGACAAGCTTGAGGAGGATAACATTTGCTTGGTTATAAGCTCATCCTTCGGATGAGTCCAACTTAGTTTAAAATTCGAACCCTAAGAAGGAGTGGTTCGTTCCTGTTGAAAATTAAATAGGTCCTTTACTGTTAAGTTTTAACGAGTCCAGTATAGGAGAAACTCGATGTTTTTCAGTTTTAGGGAGTCAGAAGAAAAACTTAAGAAAACTCCGTGGGTGTAATTTTTCGTAAATTTAGTCTCTCGAGCCCAAAAAAGGATAAAATAATGCGGGAGAGAACTCTATTGACCGTATTTAGTCAACGTATACCTTTTTCGTAAATAGTCCATTTCAGTCCGTAAAAGGGGTAAACTTATACTGAAGGGACGACTGTTCATTTAATTTAACGAGTTCGAATAGTCAAGTACTCGGCAATCTTTTCATATTTAGAGAGTCTGAAAAGGGCTTAAAAGAGGACTCCAAGGTTTCGCTTTTTCGTAAAATTTTTGAAAGAGTCCGAAAAAGTGATAAAAGTATGCTCTTTGTTGAAAAACGATCATTTCACCTAAAAAATCCTGTTTCTGCACAAAAACTTGAAACATTACACATACCTGTTTAAGATAAGTAAAAATTCTCTTAAAAATACCCTTTTTAAAGTGAAAAATAAATAAATTAAAAATTCATCCATTCGAAAAAACTTATAAAAAGAACTTTTTCAATTTCATTTTTACCGTTCAGTTCCATAGTGAAAAGTAAAAAGCTTTTGGATAAAAAATTTCCTGTGAAGATTCTAAAAAATTCGTCCGTTGGAATAAAAAATCGTCAGTCCCAGGTAATCCCTGACCTCCTTATCTTGTTTTTCATCCGTTTGAAATTTGTTTTTAGGCTTTAGTTTGATTTTTTAGGGCAAAAAATGGTTCAAAAATGCGCCCGCGGGGTCCGCAGGTGGGACACAGGTTACCTGCGGACCCTGATTTTTTCCTAAAAGGAAAAAATCATGGGTACCGCACCCGGCACACAGCCCGCGTGCAGACCTATGCTCTGTTTACAAAGAGCGGGTGCGGTACCCGCGCGGTCCATTTTAAAACATTGATTTTTCATTTATTTGCCAAAATTTTTCAAATAAAACTATTCTAACTTGCCTTTTTCTGTATTGCAGGATTAACAAGATGCTTATCTGGTGAGAACGTGAGCATGAGGAAGTGGATGAAGCCGCCATACTTCATTTTCCCACACAAAGGGAATTAAAAGCATGTGATTTATACAAATTCTGGGCCATCTCTGGCATGAGGGCACAAGTAGAGCTCTTAACATGGTTGGTAAACAGATGGAACATGGAGGACCAGTGCTTCTTCATTGGTGGCCACCGGCTCAAAATTGAGCTGGAGGATATATACTTTTTGACTGGTTTGTCCAAGAGGGGCGAACAAGTATCCTTGTTTGGGACTAGGCCAGGTGGCCAGACTGTCGCTAGTCTTCAACTAGAATTTTGCAATGATCAAGCAAATCCTCGGGACAAACGGATTGACATAAAACACATCATCCGTCCTTAGTTGAAAGTTATAGCTTTTACTGTTACCAAACTGTGTGGGAGTGCTGCACTTCATGTAGCTACTGGTTCCCAAATGCGTGTTACAGTGGACTGTTTTCGCGACACCATCTTCAACTGGTGTGAAGCTGTGTTGGCCAATGTAAAAGGACAACTAACCAGAGCAAAAAATGTGAAACTGAAAAACTTTGGATACGGATCCATCGTCGTTTCTTTTGCTCTGGAGAGGATCCCCTTATTAGCTCCACAGAGTATCGTTGTTGATTCCGGTCGACCTCGAGAACCGAGAATGGTTCATTGGTCCCCGCTGATGGCCCGTCATGCTATTGAGGGCATTGAGATCGTACGATTCCCTTCTTCATATTTTCGTTGGCTGGATCGCCAACTTTTTGTGATAGAGGATTTTCCGTATGCCGGGATAGATTTCTGCGGCGATAGAGAGATGGTTCTCCCTGCAGGGGAACAGTGGGATGATTCAGGTAAAAACATTTTTCAACGTTTGCTAAATTCTAATTTATTTTTAGTTTTTTTTTTTTATCGTCTTGAAAACTAATAATAAAATTGTTTTGAATACAGACGTGGGTCCACATCGACCAACTCATCTCCAACCTTTCGAGAGGAGACAACCAGTTGCACCCGCACCAGCCCCAGCAGGCCAATCAACAGAGATTTTGACTGATTTGGAGCATCATCTACAGCGCTTGACTCTAGATATTCCAGAGACCAGTATAGATGACATTCCTCTCAGGCTACAGAGATATGTGATTGGAGTTCCAGGACCTTTCAGGAGGTTCCTATGCAGAGTAGCCCGGGCAGTGGTTTCGTATCGTGATCACCATCAGTGATGGGATGATCGCGTAGACTCATATTTTTTGACTCTTGTATTATCATTTTTGCCGATCATAAGGTGTTTCCAACCTATGATCGAAGACGATGTATATTTTTTGAAAACACTCCTATACTATGATATATCACTATTTGCCGGCTATCTGTGTACATATGTGAATGTTGTTTGTTTTACTGTTTTTGATTATTGCAAATGTCTATTTATCATACTAGAAGCAATTGAATCTGCTAATGTATTTAAATGTCTTGGAATATGCTGATATTCAATGTAATCAAACTCACGTTCCAAGAGACGAACTCTTAAAAACAACCTTAATAACACCGGATTTCTAATGGTATAAACCCTGTTAAGCTGTAATACAACAAGTTCAGAATCCAACCTTACAATCAAACTCCGAATTCCAAATGATATGGACTCAGATAATAACTCAATCACTGCACTATACTCGACAATGTTATTTGTTGTTTGACCAAGGCTTACCCCATGCATGGATACTAACTCGTCAGAGGGTGAATAGATAACCCAAGCTGCGGAAGAAATGTTCCGTGTACTACGACAAGCACCATCAACAAAACCAATGTAGGTTTGAAGAGACGTCGACATCTGCAATGTCAAGAGTAAAACTCAGATAAGCAGGAATAGTGACAAAACACACTTCTAAACTAGGCACACTTTTCTAATCTAAAACACACCAGCAGTAAAGAAATCTAAACTAACAAAAATCTCCACACCTCGTTTTAAGCATAATATCGCTTTAGATAAAGCCCATTTATGGGTTTATCCAAAGGGACACCGTCAAAATCTATCAACTCATAGGCCCCTTTTGCTAACTTTCGTTTCACAATGTAAGGACCATGCCACATAGGCACGAATTTCCCAGCTCCTAGTTTGTCGTTAGCTTGATCATAAAGTAAAACTAGGTCTCCTTCTGAAAAATTTCGAGGGGTCACATTTCTATCATACTGAGCTTTTATCCTTTTAACATGAGCCTCGTTTGCTATTGCAGCATTTCGTTGATTCTCATCTAATTGGGCTAAGTACAAGAAACGTTTCTCCTCTTCAGACGTAGCTGGAAGTAATTCTACGGCTAATTTTAGTGACGGTATTTCGCATTCAATCGGCAACACAGCTTCCAAACCGTAAACCAGTTGAAAAGGAGTGAAACCCGTTGATGTTTTGACTGAGGTTCGATATGCCAAAAGCGCTGAAAATAACATGGAATGCCAATTCGTCTTGTGAATACCAATGATTCGTTTAATCATGGTGACTAAAACTTTATTAATGGCTTCAACCAGACCATTTGCTTGTGGATAGTACGGAGTGGAACTATCGTGGCGTAGGCCAAGTTGTTCTGTTAGTTCAGTCATCATGATGTTTCGAAAATGACTTCCATGATCTGTAATAATAGCTTGAGGAACACCGAACCTAGCAATTATGTGATTAAATACGAATGTTGCAGCAGTCTTGCCATCAGCTGAATATGTAGGCATCGCCTCGGCCCATTTTGTAAAATAATCTACCGCGAGAATAATATAGGCATGCCCCCCGGCCGAGTGAGGGTTACATGTGATAAAATCGATACCCCATTTCGCGAAAGGACCAACAGCAATTATAGGGTGAAGAGGAGCGGGTGGCGCGCGCATTTTTCGATCAAAAATTTGACAGTTGTGGCATTTTCGAACCGCATAAATGCAATCTTTGAACAACGTTGGCCAGAAATAACCTGCACGCAATATCTTTTGGGCTGTGGCATACCCAGACATATGACCACCACATGCTCCAGAATGACAGTCATTTAACACCTTTTCAGCTTCTTCATGAGTTAGACAACGTCGGAAAACAGAATCCGCTCCCCGTCGATAAAGTGTATCACCAATGATATTATACTGTTGGGATTGGAAGCGTATTTTCCGTCGCTGAGTTCGTGAAATGTCAGGCCGAAAAGATTGGGTTTGGAGATACACAATAATATCCCCATACCATGGATCAAGTGTACTGATGAGAAACAAAGATTCGTCGGCAATGGACTCTTCTGCCATTGTTTCAGTATCAGTAGAGGGGAAATCGCACATCAGTTCCGCAAATACCAAAGATTTCTTTGCCTTGGATTTTTCAAATTCCAAGTCAAATTCCTGCAGGATAACTATCCATTTAGAATATTTGCCCCCTAGCAATTGTTTGGTCAAAATATACATCATAGGGTTGCAATTAGAAATTACCGTGGTTTTACGTAACAAGATGTAATGTCTAAAACGTTGGACAACTTGAACAGCTGCCAAGGCCAATTTCTCCACATGTGTGTATTTAATTTCAGTCGGATGCAGATTCCGACTAAGATAATAAATCACATGTTCATTGTGAGATTCATCTTCCTGAACTAGTACCATTCCAATGGTGGAATGAGAAGCAGCGAGATACAAAATGTAATCTTGGTTGTAGTTGGGAGGATGCAATAATGGTGCATGGTTCAACGCGTGTTTAAGTGCATCAAAAGATCGATCAGCGATCTCATCCCAAAAGAACGGAATTTTCTGTTTCAACAACCGGGTAAAACCCTTTGTAAGCTCGGCATAGTTAGGAATAAATCTACGTAAAAAGTTTGCTTTCCCCTGCAAACTTTGGAGTTGGCGCAAATTCGAAGGAGGAGGCAATTTAATAATAGCTTCGACCTTCGATGGATCTACACGAATGCCTGCTCTTGAGACAAAAAATCTCAGTAATCGACCTGATTCTACGCAGAAAACACATTTGTGCAGATTCAGCCTTATCCGATAATGCCTACATGTCATAAAAATTGCTCGTAAATGAATGGGATGATCGGCCCTACGTAATGAATGAGTAGGTAAATCATCGAGATATGGTTGGACAATGTGCTTAATGTCATGAAATGCGTAAGACATAGCCCGTTGAAAAGTTGCTCCAGCGTTCTTTAGTCCAAAAGGTAGTTTACAATAAGCAAATGTTCCCCATGGACAAATGAAGGCTGTTTTAGGTTGATCTGCAGGGAGTATGTTTATTTGATTGTAGCCGGAAAAGCCATCCATGAAGGAAAATAATTCACTGCCAGCACAATCATCGATTATATGATCGATATAGGGAGTTGGATAATTATCTTTTGGACACGCTCGATTAATATTCCTATAATCGATACATACTCTTATCGTTCCTTGTTTTTTAGTCACAGGAACAATATTCGATACCCAATTCGTTAACGGAATTGGATAAATGAATCCTGCTCGAAGTAATTTTTCAACTTCAGTTTTTATAGCAGTAGCTTTTCTAGGATGAATTTGACGTAATCGTTGACGAACAGGTTTAGCATCCGGGTAAGTCTTAATTTCATGAACGACAATCGATGGATCAATTCCTGGCATTTCTTCATAAGACCAGGCAAACACGTCACGAAATTCTTGAAATAGGGCTTTATAAGTCTACGTTTAAATATTTTCAAAAGGAAAACACAATAATGAGTTTATTTTTCAAAACAAAAAAGAGCATTTACTTCAGTTTGGTAGAAAAATACTTTACTGTTACGCTTTTTGCTCGCACCACAAGCTGAGCATATATGTAAAGGATGGATTTTTTCCTCTTATGTGGTGGCCACTCCCATATTCACTGCTCTATCTTTCCAATGGGAGTATTTCTCTATTGGCCAATACATGTGGTTTTCTGGCTATCCTCCAACAGCTTGAGATTATTTTGACTATGTACTGCCTATATTTTTAATATAAACAATGTTTTTTTCTTCTGAAAAAAAAAAGAAAAATAAAAAACGTTATTTCAAAAACTGCAGCAGTCTCTCCATCCTCACTACCATGCAACGGTCATTCCAATTATCTTCGTTGATTTAAAACGTAGCAAATAGCTACCCATCTAAATAATTATCATCCATTAAATAAGAAATCTAGATTTAAAGCTCATGACACAACGATGTGATTATTACATATTACATCATTATTCTAAAAATAGCACCTTCCAACTCCACTTCAATTCCTTTAAAAAACACCCACTCCATCCAGGGCTGGAAATTGACGTCCTACCGGACGTATTTTGATTTTGAAGACGTATTCTACGGTCACGCAAAAATTGTGCACGTCAAACCTGACGTGTAAAATACATTGAGTCCTGTCATTTTGACGTTCACTTAAAAATAGAAGGCGTAATATTTTATTGTATTCAAAAATATAAATTCTCAAAATTATTTATTATATATTATAATTCACATACTACAATAATTCACTGGGAATTTCTAAATTTACTTAGATTTTATGGAGATTTTAGATTTCACATGATCTGATAACTTACCAATAATAATAATTATCTACAATGTACACACTGCACAGTACAAACTGCAGCCACTCTGACAACTTTCCAATTCGTTCCATGATTTTTCTATTTACTAATTTCCAAATAAATTTACTAGACTGCTTTACTGCGTTGTCATCTCGTTCCATAAATTTGCTGAAGAATTTGTCATCTAGTTCCATACTTTTCTCTACTTACTAATTGCCAAAAGTAGTAACTATTAACATCGCTCAATATATCACAGATTCACATACATTTTTTAATTTACCCTACCCGACTGCATTGTTAAGAATTTGTAGAAGACTGCACTGTTGAAGAATTTGTGGTTGAAGTGTGCATTCTTTATCGATCGGAAGTGTTAGTGTTGTCAGCCTAATCTCCAAAGTGTTACTGCGATCAGCCTAATCTAACCAGCGTGGGGAGCATCTTAAACTAAGGTAAGGTTGGTAGCTTGAGCTTTGATGCATTTTCAAATTCAAGAGAAAAATGTGTGAATTTTATTTTTTTTATTTCATTTCATTTGTATTTATTCTGTTTTGTTAATATTTTGTTGGTTATAATACATTAATAATTTATAATAAAAAAAATTTGCATATGATTCTGCACATGTTATATCAGTCCACAAAACAAAATTATAAGTTTTTTGGGTCAATAATTAAATTAATTTATTATATAACTTGCTCTAGTGTTTTTGAAAACTCTGTATTGCTAGTATTTTTGCAATAAGAATTGTAGTAATAGACCAATAAGTTGTATACTGGAACATTCTTGTAGAGGCTCAGAAAATTTTCACCTTGAAGGCACACATTTAGACAACTCAGACTCTTGATAGGGACAATTTCAAGTAGATTGCAAACTATGGTAGATTTTAAATTTCAGTGTAAAATGAACTCGGTATAAATGCGCTGAAAGTGGGAAGGATGGAATATCCAATGCTACTAGTTTAGTTTATGAAAGGTGGATAATTGAGATAAAACTTAAAATGAAAGGCACGTAAAATTTAAAAACGTCATAAAATTCTCATTTGACAGGCAAAGGGGATTTGAAATTCCAAGCCTGACTCCATCCATGTTTCTTATTTAGGAAAAATAGGCCACTCCCTCCATCCTGACACAATGACGATGTTTCAGTTTTTCATAAAAATCTATCAATCCCTCTGGACCCGGCGAGCCTTATTTCTGCTGCCATAGGGCCATTAATGCGCCCAGGCAGGAAATGCCCGCCGTCGGTTTTCCATAAAAATCTATCGATCCCTCTGGACCCGGCGAGCCTTATTTCAGCTGCCATAGGCCCATTAATGTGCCCAGGCAGGAAATGCCCGCCGTCGGATTAAAGCTGTAGAAGATGGCACGGCGGGCATTTCCTACCTGGGCGCATTAATGGGCCTATGGCATCAATTGCCGAAAAGGACGAGACCAATTGCACGGTTGGATTTATCTGTTAAACAATTGATATATCACTATCAAAACGGTTATATATCACTATGAGTATCATAACAAATCAATCGAAAAGGGAGAGACTATTGCCGAAAACGAGAGACCAATTGCCCACTCCTGCACGGTTGCACTGATAGGGAATCTCTAGGAAAGGGTTGTTCAAAAAAAGAGGCATATAGACGTTGAAAGCTTTTGCTCTTTAAATGGTTGTTCAAGAAACGATATATATCCGTTTAAAGCAACAATATATCAAAATATATAGAAGATTGCAAAAATATTATCATTTGGTCTGGGTGGTTTGAATTCCTCCTCTTCATCATGTCTATGTCTTCGTGTTGTGTGTGATATAGGTTGGTCGTCTATGTGTGATCTGGTGTTTATGTCTATGTGTTGTGTGATATAGGTTGGTCGTCTATGTGTGATCTGGTGTGCATCTGGGTTTGTGTGAGTCTCAGTAGGTCATGTTATATTATGTGACAGGAGATAAGGCGAACAGTTTCCCGACTTCAAAGGAATGGTGGCAGAGCAACAATCACTGTTCTATCTCAGTAATGGATTCTTTTAACTTCAGGTATATATTATTATTTCATTTCCACTATGCTTTTGTCTTCTAGCTGCATAGATCTTTTTAATTTCATTACAGTGATTGCAATATATATCCATATATATCAAATCTCATGCGAATTATTTGCATTATCTCAAATGTCATGCATTCCATTCATTTACGTAAAGATTGTTCGAGGGATCTCTTCGATTAGTTTATGGATAGGAAAACAAGCTGCGCTGAGCTGGTAAAGCATGATCATTGCTCCTCGAATCCTTCAATTACAGGCTTTTCCTTCAACTCTGCTCTCAAGGAAAAACCCTAGTCATTTCTGTTTCAGTTTTTATTCTTTTAATCTTTTCAACCTTGTAATGATGGGAAGTGGGGTTTTCTATTTCAAACCGCACCAGAAATATTTTTTTTTATTTTTTGTAAGTATTTTCTACCTCTACGATTCTTGTTCCATCTTCGTTCCCATACTTAGGTCCACTGGGCTTCATTGGAGTGTTCCGAGGAGAAAAACTAGACGATTAAGATTTCTGATTATTAAACACTCTAGTAAGGATTAACGTCTTATCATGAGGAATTAAGCGTTCAATTCTCCTGGCTCCATCTTAGTCAATTCTCTTAGGGGTCAAACTCCCATACTTTGCGTGTTTGGGGGGAGAAAAAATAAAATACTATACACGATTAAGATTTCTGATTATGCATCCCAAAATCTATGGAGATTAATGCCGCAAAAGGTTGTTGGTTTTTAAAGTACCACTGCCAAATTCGAAGTGTGTATTAAAACACTATATAGTAAGGAATGGGAGGGTGAGGTTGCAACGATGGGAAAGGTCGATTTCTGTGCGCTGAATCTATATAACATGTGTAACTTACAGAGATATATATATATGGAACCCAACCCAAACCAACTTTTATATATATATAAAACACCTTTCTGGAAAAAGAAAGTATAGCCCGAACTAGAAACCCACTATACCTTTTCTATGGAAAAATATTCACCTGACTTCGTGTGGGACTTCTCCGTCATTAGCTGTTGCAATAACTTTAAGATCTCTCATAGGAGAATTTGTACACACAATCCTTTGACTTTGGAGCATTTGTTTAAGTTATGTCGCCTTTATTAAATCATCGTAGTATGTCAATATATAATACGGCTAAAATTAAAGTTCAAATTTCCAATGCGTTTTTGGTTTCTCCATTAGTATAGGGAGATGTAAGAAGTAGTTTTTACTGTACATGTAGTTTTTGTGTAATTTTAGTGTAGTTTTATTTTATTTAAATCAATTAAATTTCCACTACCAATTTGTTTTATTTAAATAAAATTCTCACTTATGTAGTTTGATCTCGCATTGTTTTTAATTGTTAAAATGAGGTGGTGTAATTCTTTTATTTAAATAAGATTCACACTTATGTGGTGTTGTTTGGTTGAGTATTGTTTTTAATTATTAAAATAGGGTGGTGTAATTTGTCACTGTCAAAATCATTTTTTCATAGTTTCTCATTTTTATCATTAAATTTAATTTCTCCAACTGTATAGTTTGGATTAAATGAGTTTTTCCAAAAATATATGTGAATTATGTTTTTACATTTAGTGAATATGTTTTAGTTTATATCTTCTAATTGTATATCTTAAAATTTGCTTTTATATAATTATTATAGTTATATTTTTATTATTAAATTAGATATAAATGCATATCATTTTTTTTTTAAAATTTGGTTGTAATTTTTTTTATTAATATTATATTTTTTTATTTTAAATCATTTTTTATTTATAATTTTTTTTATGATTTTAAAATTTAGATAATTAATATGTTATTAAGTTCTATATTATAATATATTTTTTTAAATAAAATAATGTAATACTTTTTTTCATTAATTATAATATAATATAAAGTAATATTATTTTTTCTTACTAAAATTTATATTATAAGATTATATAATAATGTAAATGTTTATTAAGATTAATTCTTATAAATTTGAATAGGGCTTAATAATATATTATGTTATATTATGTTGTCAGCTTAATCTACATTTATATCCCAATATGATGACACTAGAACTCTGATGTTTTTCATAAAAAGTCAATACACCTATCCTTTTCCTCTCATCATGGGTTGCATGGGGATAACCTTTGGTGAAAGGGTGTTGGGCCACTATTCCCATACAAATGTATTAGAATAGAATTTTTTTTTTAATAGAATTTTGTGTAACATATAATTTATGGAGTGATCCTTCCATTGGAGGAAATATGTGAAAACAATGGCCAAAAAAGACTTGACATGTATTCACATGTATTGGCAGTTTTGGTATATGGCATGTTTTTCAAACAATTATTTTTATAATTTTATTGTACCATTATATTGCATGGAATTAATAATAAATTCTAAAATTATTAAAAATATAAAGGTGTTGTTTTTATCATTTCTTTATTTTTTATTAAAAAAATAAAACCTCATATTAGTTTATATAGGGAAAAATATGACCAAACCTTTTTTACTTGGTAACATGGTTGAATTGATATTTTGTAGATATGTGAAGAAATGAAAAGGTGATTTTAAGAATAACCATTTTATGATATAACCAACCATGCTTAATTATTTTACAATTAAAAGATAACTTGGTGCCTTAGTGTTTCACAAATATTCCAATTTTCCCTTAAATAATAACTTCTTATACAAATTCTCTTTTATCTAATCATCCAATTTCAAGACAAATATATTTTTTTAAATTCTCTTGTATCTAATTATTCAACTTTAAAATAAATATTTTTACTTTTTCATCTTAAAAAATGAAATATTAACATAAATAAATAAGTCATAAATTCTAAATATAATGTCAAAAAATAATAACAAATAATTTCATAAGACATTTAGGAAATGTAGAATAAATGGGTAGCAATACTAATATATATAATTCTTTGCTTGTACAAGTACCTTAATCTTAACCTAGTTTACTTATTTCATTAATTTTCTGTATATAAATGCTTGCACTCTTGGTGTTTTGTGTATATAAATACTTGTACTCTTAATGTGTGTATATATATATTCTTAACATCCTTAATATTCATTTATGCAACCACCCTAATCTTAACCCATTTCACTTTAATCTTAACATGCTTTAGGCATTTCACTAAATTTGAATGTAAATTATTTATAAAAAAATTACATATTTCATTAATTTAGTATATCTAAAATTTTGTTAAAAAACCACAAAAATGAAAAAAATATGAAATAACTTTTTAAAAACCAATCATATTTTAACCAAAAATAACCTAAATAACTCTTTTTAGAAATCAATCATATTTTAACATTTTATGAAATTAATTATATTTTGATTTTTGAAAATTTAATAGAAATTATTTATAATTAAAATTTTATTTATTTTATTACAACTTTAATGTTTTAGTGAAGTTTAAGAATTTTTCATCATATATCTTTAAAAAAATACAACAGACTTGCACATTTAAAGAATTATATCCTCCTTCACCAATACGGATATATAATACATTTTTAATATTATAAATAGATAAAAAAAAAACATTTAAATCCTATGAGTAATCGATGGAGTCAAGTAGTTATGGATTCCATGCATTAACGGTCCATGGATTCCATGCATTAACTGTCCATGTAGAACGATCAAGACAAATATTCAGCCACTCTATATGACATATGACTCCCTAATGGTTTTGGCCTTCCCTTGTGTTAATATTGTTTAGGACCTGTATGACTCTGCACCTTAAAGCAAAGCTACTGAAAGTTTTCAATAACACCACATAAAAAAACCAAATTTATCTCTAAAAAATAAGGAAAAAAAATACCATATTTAAACTATCTTCACATCTCCACTATCAATTAAGAAGCGTCTGGGTGAAAATAGCAGCATCGGACATGGACATTCTATAAAAGTCATCGCACATGGACATATGAATACAAGTACATGGTGAAATATAAAGCTAACAATTATAACCTGGAGTGGTAAAATCCAGAGCAACTATCGTGTTATATAAAAATTAACCAACCCTTCTGTAATAACATTGGTAATAAAAATTCTTTATTTTAATTAGAATTATTTTTCTTGCATTTGTAATAACATTGGTAATAAAAATTCTTTATTTCAAATAAAATTATTTTTCTTGCATTTTTCCAATAGAGATAAAGTTCTTGTCTTTCTTTTCAGTGGAGATAGAGTTTTTGGCTTTCATTTTTTAATGACCAATTCCATTGATTAAAGTTGGACATAATAAATGGATGAAAAAAAAAAAGAAACAATTATGTTTTACAATAAGATTATCTGATTTCTGAAATAGTGGGTATCTGTATTGTAATGCATTTCAGCATTGCATGTGATTTTTAATAATGAAAATGTGTAGATCGTGGTATGTAAGGATGCAAATAAGATTCAGGATTCACGACATAATAGCTTACAATATTTATTTTATATAATTAAACTCAATCATAAAGAGCTAATAGATCATTTGATTTTGGCTATCTAGGGAGGCATTGAGGAAGAACAGTATGTGGGAATGGTAAAAATGGCCCTTCTGAAAAAAGAATGGCGGAAATGGAGATGCCATTGAAATTAGAGTCAGTGGTAGCAAGGTAAGCGCCCATGTTGAGAAAAACAAACCAAACCAATCACCCACTGCGAGCTCAACACGGTGTCGAAAGAGTCGCAGATAGATGGATAAGTGTGCAGCCCGACACAAAAAGTATTCGATCATCCTGATTTGCAGGCCATAGGTAGCGCAGTGATGACAACATTATCATGGAGATGACCACTCAACTCATGGAGCCATATATGTCATCGTTAATCCAAAACTCCCTCACTTCTCGTCTAAATCGTTTGCTAATCACACAGGAAGCTATCCAATAGGAGGTATCCACTAACTAGGTTCACCCATAAGGGAAATCGGTGTTTCTTTAGGGAAGTATGTCTTCAAAATTAATTAGACTTCTGCAAATAGCTTTCCTGCGCCGATGTTAAAAATACCAATTTTGGTAACCTGAGCCGAGAAGTCGAATAAAAAATGCCACAAGCTGTCGCGACAACAGCGTGGCCACAAGCTGTCGCGACAACAGCGGGGTAGACGCCAAAGCGTAAGACACAAGCTGTCGCGACAACAGCGGGGTAGACGCCAAAGCGTAAGACACCATTTGTGACTACACCTTGCTGCTTCAAATTTCTGATAAAACAAAAACAAAATACAACAGGGCAGGTTTAAAAATTCAAAATTTAAATTTGAATGGAGAATTCTGGGCGCCTATATAAAATTCAAAATTTGAAAGAGAATAGTATTAATGGTGACTTGACAATGCTGTTGTAGCCAAAGGGGTTGTCTTTAGTGCTACTTTTTGAAGTTTTAGATGCTGGAATCCGGTGAAAATTTTTGAGGTAAAATCTTGGTTTTTGTTATTCAAATTGGTTTTTTGACTCTATATATGGATTCAGCACCCTCAAAAACCTCTAGGGCACTTCTATTGTGCAAAGTTAGCAATCAAACTTCTCTTTTCAATAAATTCCTGTCGGAATTTAGAGAAATTACACAGTCACTGTAAAAGTCTTTGACAACGCTGTTATAGCCAAAAGAGTTGTCTTTAGTGCGAATTTTTGAAGTTTCGCACTAAAAACTCCTCGGTAGCTAAATCCGCCACGAAATACACCCTGCCACCAAAAGAGTTAACTGGTGGTCGCGTTCCAAGTCTCACAGCGTGGTCATGAAGTGAAAAGGACATCAACATTCTCCTTTGACAAGAACTTAAGTTTTCCGACAAGCAAGGTTTCCGCGCTAAATCGTTGCATCACTAGACTACTCTCTGCAAAACAGTGAGAGATCATGAGGGCCACTCTATCTTTTCCAGAAATGATCAACTCATAAAGATCACATGATCTTGAATTGAAAAGAGTAGTTGAGAGGACGATGAATTTTTTTTTTTTTCCCTTGCATAATGGTATGTACGATTTATGGGTAGAATGGCTGAAAGTCTAATGATATTTTTTCCCTTTTAAAAATTAGGGTGTACGACTTATGGGTAAAGTAGGTTTCGTTTTTTCGGATGTTTTAATTCTTTATCAAGTTTGGGGTTAGTAATGGGACATTTTTCTTAGTAGTGTTGAATTTAGTTAGTGATGAAAATCATGAAATTTTATTTCAACTTCCAAAAAGAAGTAGAAAAATCATGAAATTTTATTTTAATTTCTAAAAAGAAATAGAAAAATAGTTTTATAGTTTTTTTTAATGTATTATTAAATTTTATTTTAATTTCCAAAAAGAAATAGAAAAATAGTTTTATATTTTTTCAATTTCAGCAAAATAATTTGTTGTATTACAAGTTCTGCATGGTGTATGGCTTACCACAATCTGGCTTTCACAAATTCCTGTTAATCTATTCCGTGCAGATCTCTAGTAAATTTCTTAGAGATATTGTCAGAGTTTATTGGAAAAAAAAAAAAACGGAGTTTTTATTGGTTTTTTTCTTGCTTTTATTAACATAGCTAAAAACAGTAAATAAATTTTAAAATAAAAACCAAAATGTATCCGTGAGCGTGTTAAAAAATTTGGTTGGGAAGTGAAATTGTGGTACATGGACCTTGCATGCCGCGGCTATCTATTAACCAACCCCGATGTACTGGTAGCCTGGCACATTGTAGTTTCTGGAAAGGCCGAGTTTCTCACTTGTTTTGTAAAGGAATTGTGTACTGATGTTAAGGAATTTGGGCAGAAAAAGATATTTAAAAAATCTTGTAGTAGTAGTGTTTGAATCATGTTTTTAACGATTGGAAATAGATTCATTACTATCAAAAATCTCAATCTCTAGAACACCAAAATATTGAAATTTGATAGCTATAACTTAAATTTACAAAAATATATATGATTTTCTAAAAATCTTAAAGAAATTTTCAAAAACAATCTAATTAAACTATAACATTCTGTAATGTTAATATTTCTTTGTTTATATTTTGTTTTTTAATAATATTTCTTTGTTTATATTTTGTTTTTTAATAATATTTAGAAAACAATTAATAATAATTTTCCGCAATTTTAATAAAAAATTAAATTAAATAATCTTTCCGTTATTTAAAAACAAAAGTGAATTCATAAACTACATACCATGTAACAAACAATATGAACTAAGCGGATGATGACGAACAAACAATATGAACTAAGCGGATGATGACGAAAAAACATACATAGATAGTAGCATTGATGAAATTGATATCACTTAACTGAAGGACTTTTAGCGAGATAGTGAATGTGAAGGAGATTCTTTCAATGAACTTGCCACAATAGCGTTGATAATTGAAGATTTATTTCATGGACTGTGTTGAAATAATCACCCAAAATAACTGGATATAATATTAATAGGGTTATTTAATATTTTTATGTTTTTGAATTTATAAATGGATATAATTTTTTGAAATTTTTTGTAATATTTATAATTAGAAATTGTGATTCTCATTGATTACTATTAAAATTTAGAAAAAATTGATAAAAAATATATTTTAAAAAACTATAATATAAAAAAAATAAATTATAATATAGTAATCTAAGAAAATTCCTAATTTCCTCAATTAGGTGTAATCTCGTCCCAGATCCCTAAGAGGATCATGATAACAATATTTAAGAAAAGACCTTACAACCTGCAACGTGTTCTAGATAGTGGCAGGTGGGTGAGGGAAGGTGGTGGCGAAGGTTGCGTGTGAGGTGGGTTAATCAGATCCCGAAGGCGCCATCATTATGCAAGTTGGGATACAAAAGGGAGGATGATCCGTCGGGAGTTTATACACCAACTATGTTCCTCTCAAGCTATTTTTTTGCGAGTGAAGGTGAACTAGTTCGAAGCTGATAGGAGCAACGGGACGAAGCACCTCAATGTTCAATGCCCAACAAACCAAGGGTATGTAATATTGTCCCTATCAGTTTTGTGTCTCATGATCATGGAGAACGTTGGAAATTTAGTTCTTTATGCTTCTAAATGGACTAGTCTATTGGTAGCACAGACTGTTTTGTCTCCATGGGGTTCTAGGAGGTCTTCCTTGATTCTTTATGGGTTGATAATGTCAATTTCTATTTTTTATTGCATAATGCCTCGAAAAATTGGGGATATGGGTCTTGGATGGGGAGGACACGTTTGCAAACACTCTGAATTGGCAGGGTTGGCCACTCGTATTACGAGTTGGCAGAAACACCCTGACCTGCATGTTAAATTGGAGGATCCTTCTATGATTGAGGCATGCTGCTATCAGCCCTCTATGGTACGTAGGGAAAATGAGGATAAACCTATTGCAATTCCATTTGGGAGGTCTAGGAAAACCTGGAAACAAACCCCTAATGGGGGTATGGTTCATAATCATCATCGTGGTATGGAATGACGGTTTATGGTTTATATGCATCGAATCACTGATACCGAGTTGTGTTTTTGTATGGTATTTACTCTTGTCACAGAGACATGCCCCAAGCGAGGAGTCGAGACCTTAGTTGGGGAAACACGAGCATTTTGTTTATTATCTTACTGAACCTTCACGAGGCATCATGCTCCAATGGCATGGACAAAAAGCATCAAAGAGGAAGCAGGGGTGGATTGCCAAAGGTAGACCTGGAAGCAAGGTGCTCAAAAGGAGAAAGGTGAGCCCTCATCCCAAGTGTCGAGAATATCGGGCCACAAACCTCAAGCCAAGTACATCAGGGATGTCGCTCAGGAATATGTTCAGGAGATTCTAAGTCAAGTAAGGAAGGTAATTATGAACTGGGAAGAGGCCCTCGCTCACCAAGAGGAAGAAGAAGAAGTAGATTTGGAAGGTGAGCTCCTTGTTCCTGATCCAGGAAATACCAGAGGCAGGGTATCCCATTACAAAACCATTCATCTATATTGGCGGTTGAAACATCTTGTGGAAAAATACATCATGCACACCACTAAGTTTATGCAAGTAGACCCCTCTCTGCAGGAAATTCAAAAATACTTCCAGCTTTTGCAGTTCCAAGTACATCAACAGAATGTTCGTTTTGGTAGAATTGAACAACTTCTTAGGAAGCCACAACAATATGAAATTCCTGGGTCTAGCGCCAAGGACCCGACACCTATTGAGTCCTCGAAGGACTATTTTTTTTCCTGTCATGTCTGTTTATCGTTATGATTTTGTTTATTTTGATGAATAACATAGAAGGATGTAGACTTAGTAGAACAAAATCTTTAAATGATTTAGACAGTTTGTCTTATATAGTTGCATGTGATAGACTAAAGAAATGTTGGTTCTTGCTGGCTAATAATGCCTTCCGATGGCCAACAAACCTGGTTTCCCATAGGGCATGTTGAGGCATCGAAAGAGATCATCTATTGTAATATGCTCTTTTTTGATGAATGAATGAAATGTACTACTCAGCGTACAAAATATATATATATATATATATATATATATATATATATATATATATATATATATATATATATATATATATAACTCCTAATTTAATGAATTTAGATAATATAAATATGATAAATAAAATGAAACTCCTAGCTAAATATTTAAAAGAAAATGTTTTTTTAAATGTCATTGAATGGTACAAGCTATAATTATAAACTTGAATTAAAATTAAAATTTAACACATAAAATTAAAAATTAAAAATTATCTAAATTTTATAATAAAAAATAAACAATATATAAAAAAATTAATTATACATTTTAAAAAGTGATAATTAAAGTTAAAAGTCTAAGGCACTCACACACATATATAAAACTAGTGCAACCACACATATATAAAACTAGCACAACAATATAAACAATATGGTTGACAATCGTGAGGGTTAGCTCAATCTATGGTGGTTAAAGCACCTTTGCTATTGAGAGGTTATTGGTTAACTACCATCTTTTCTATTGAGAGGTTATTGGTTCAACTCTCTCAACACTCACCCCCTCCAGGTCAGACTCCATCTTGAGCTAACATGAAATGATCCTTTGAGTGGATGTGCCTTTTCACTAGGATCCATGAACTACACAAGAAAATAAAATAAACTAGATGACTAGTAAATGCCTATAGGAATCAATCCATGAAAAGCATATCATTTCATGACACACCTCACATTGCCAACATTTTAAAAATTCATATACATTAACTAAATTATAACTTTATTTTAAATAATAATAATAATAATTGTCATTATTATTATTAAAATTAATATATGAGTTATATATATATATATATATATATATATATATATATATATATATATATATATATATATATATATATTCTTAATCATGGATATTAACCTCACATTGCCATGGATATTCTTAAGCTTTGTTACAATAACATAGCTTATCAATATCACATGCCCAAAAAACCATACTTTATTTCTTATAACACTAGTTCATAAACATTTTATTTTAATTAAATGGGTAAAAATGTCATAACTAGTCTTGAGTTATGATGCAGGAGCATCACTCCACTCCCTGTTTCGACATCAAACTATTGAGAAGTGTGGCAAGAAAGGCTCAATTTCACTTAACCTTGGTCAACTTGAGAAAATTTGAAATTTCCACATCATCATAAAACTTGGAGGTAGTTAACTAAGGTGACATGGATCTTGTCACTCAATTATCTTAGTAAATTTGAGTTAGTAAGCTTGGAGCTCAGTTTGCATGTGTTGATTGCTAATTTAAAGCATTCCAGTTCAATTATTTTCATTTGTATTCAGTTAAACTAGTTCTAACAGTTAATAGAACTACTTGGAGGTCAATTGTGTAGTGGGACAATTGTCTAACTCAGAGATCATCCAATTAGATGATCAATCAACCAATAACAACTCATACATGCAAGAAATTCCAATTTCACAACTATGGTAGAGATTCCAAGGGTGTGTAACATCAGTTGTAAGCTAGTGTTGAGTGTACAGATGTTGCATGCAATTAATGATCAATCCTTGGGGATTGCACAATCAATTTGGAGGAAAACCTAAAGAATAGAGGCCAATTTCCTTAATACTTGCACAAGGAAATAGGCACTCAAGTAGAGGCAGAAATTGACTAAGTCTGGGTCACAGCTTCTCATTGAGCAGAGAGATAGGTTATTAACTTATAGTTTGAGCTCAAAGTGAGCTAACAATTGTAATACATTATCTATTCATTTGATTAATGCAAACATGCTTAAGCGGTTTTCACCAGTTAGTTTCACCTAGATAAATTTGTATAGTTGTATAAGTAATTGATGCATGTTTTTGAATGTTGTTCTAAGTTGTGAATTAATTTCCACAAAGCAGTAGAGTATAATTGTGTCTTGATTTAGATTAAATTTCTTGAGCAGTTGCAATTCTATCACCAAATTTGTACATGTTATTGGAGTAGGATTCACATTAGAACAAGAATTTTGAGGTTGTTCCTGAGCAGGTTTGAATTTGTAGCTTCAATGTAGTAAGATATCTTCAGAGTTGGGAAGATGACCTTCAATGGAAAAACACTAGAGTATGCCTTGGAAGGCAACTCGAATTTCATTGTATGGAAGGATCACATGGAAGTAGTGTTTGATGATAATGGCTTGTTGGAATATGTCAAGATATACATTCCAAAATCAGGATCAACCAATGCCTAGAACCTAGCTCAATGGAAGAAAGATGTAGCCAAGGCGAGGAGAATAATATTGGACAGAGTGCGAGACCACATTGTATCAAATATCCATGGGAAAGAGACTCCTTTCACAATGCGGAAGACAACAACAAAGCTATTTTAGAATAGTATTGACCATAGAAAACTGGCCCTCAAAGACAAACTTCGAAATATCAATATGTAGAAGAATGATACTATTCCATAATATCTCACAAGATTTATACAAGTTTGGGACGATCTTGGAGGGGTTGGTGTGAACATTTCAGAAGATGACCTACTGAGCCTAACTCTTCTGGGCCTTCCCAAAAGTTGGCATATCTACCAGGACCCTATGAATGGAAGGGAAAAATTACCCAATTGGGAACGCTTGTGGTCCAATTTGGTACAAGAATAAATCAGGAGAAACTCTAGAGATGGAGTAACATCCATAGAAGAGGAACAAGACTTTGCTCTAGTGGGAAAAGGATTGAAGGCCAAGGGCAAGAATTCCAAAGGTGACATTGATTCCAACCAAGGGGGCTAGAAGAAAATCTTTTCCAAAATAAAATTATTCAATTGTCATGAATTCAAGAACTATGCTACAAAGTCTCCACAAAAAAAGGCTAATAAGAAGAAATCAGGAGGAGCAGCAAGTGGAGCGTTGTCTTCACAATTTGATTTAGACTTCACCCTGATCGCATGCATGGACAACATTGTGATGGGGAGTGTGTGGTACTTGGTATTCGGTGCCTCGTTCCACATGGAAGGGTGTAAAGAGTTTTTTAGTGAGCTAGAGGAGAAATATCTCCAGATGCATATTGAGCTTGGGAATGATAGAACGTACCGTGCTACTGAGATTGGTACAATAACCTTTAAGAGGGATTTGGGCTCCCCTCTTCACCTCAAAGATGTTATGTTTGTACCAGGACTGAAGAAGAACCTCATCTTTGTAGCATTTTTGAAAGACAATGACTCTGGTGTGATATTTAGTAAAGGGAAAAGCAGTTCTAAGATACATAGCTACCAGTAAAGTGAAGCAGATTAAGCTTCGAATCAAGAACCTGTATAAAATTGAAGTGGGGGAATGTGCAACCTTGAAGAGAAAGGAAACGATTATATATGTTGTGGTTGAGAGGGAGTAGGATAGACCTATTAAATGGAGACTCAACCAATTAGTAGTTGGGTTGACCATGATGATTCTGAGGACCATCCATAGACCTACAGTAGAGGTAGAGATCGAGCCAAGTGGTTAGAGGAAGGAATTACATCTATACCTCCAAGAGTGAGGTGGAGTAATGTAGATCCTTAGTCCCAGAGTTGTGGAAATTTGGGTAGGGTCCATTGAGGCCTTCTCCTCATGGATCATTACCTTGCTTCATGGGCCCACAATATTTAGTAGCATGAGGATCAATGCTAATCAAATACTGAGTGTAGAGGAGTGTTGATAGTAGTGCAAGAGGCACAGTGTAGAATCAACATCAGTGAATTTTTCCCAATAGACAGTTGCATAGACATAATTGATTCAATGTTGTTTTTGTATTTTTCTTAGTTGCAGTTGTTGCAGTAGTAGCAACAACAATGAGAGGTAGTGCTACAATAAATTACACAAGCGTTACATAGGAGTGTTGAAAATTCCAGGCTTTCTTGCCAAGTCAGAGAGATGAGAAGTGTAGCAAGAAAGGGTAAATTTTACTTAGCCTTGGTCAAATTGAGAAAATTCAAAATTTCAACATCATCAAACAACTTGGAGGTAGTTAATTGAGGTGACATGGCTCTTTTCACTCAATTAGCTAAGTAAATTCGAGTTAGTGGGCTTGGAGTTTACTTTGCATGTGTTTATTGCTAATTTATAGCAATATGTTTCAATGATTTCCAGTTGTATTCAGTTAAACCAATTCTAACAGTTAATAGAACTAGTTGGAGGCAAGTTGTGCAGTGGAACAATAGTCTAACTCAGAGATCATCTAGTTAACTGATCAATCAACCAAAAATAGCTCATGCATGCAAGGAATTCAAATTTCTCAACTGTAGTGGATATTCCAAGGAAGTGTAACATCAATTGTAAACTAGTGTTGAGTGTACAGGTGTTGCATGAAATCAGTGATAAATCCTTAGGAATCATGCAATCAATTTGGAGGAAAAAACTAAACAATAGGGCTCGAGCACAGGAAAAAAATTGACTAAGTCTCGGTCATAGCTTCTCATTGAGCAAAGAGATAGGTTATTCACTTGCAGGTTGAGCTCAAAGTGAGCTAGAAATTGTAATACATTTTGTATTCATATTTCTAATGAAAGTAGGATTAAGGGGTTTTTACCAGTTGGTTTCCCCTATATAAATATGTTTACTTCTGTAAGTGATTGATGCATGCTTGAAAATTTTGTTCCAAATTGTGAATTAATTTCTGTAGAGGAATAAATTAGAATTGTGTCTCCTGATTTAGATTAAATTTCTTGAGCAGCTCCAATTCTATCACCAAATTTCTACACAAACCTCTATAAATATCTCGTCAATTTTTTTTTTATGTGTCCCTGGAGGGATAGTTAAGAAATTTTTTTTTTTACTATTTCACAGATGTGTCCCTTTTGTGGGATAGGTGTTCTATTTGTAAATATTCCCTTCTAGAAAAGTCTTGTTGTCGAAATTTGAAATTTTGTTGTTTCCAACATAGCTATGATCTATTAAATGATATTTTTCTTTAGTATTGTATATATACATGTAATGAGGGGATTCAAGGGTGAGAAGGATGGAAGAGGGAATGAATTGGATTCTTTCCATTTGGTAATTCATTATATGTAAAGAAATGAAGAATTCCTTGTCGAAACATATGGTGGATGTTTCATTGTGTTTTGAGTGGCCCTTGCATGTTTTATTATTGTCCAGATTGTCGGATTAAAACCAATCATGCTATTTTATTTTTAGTTTTAATTTTGACATTAAATGAGACATACAGAAGAGGATTCTGGGCATAGATTTTAGCTTCCCAGGTAGGTGTCGAGCACAGGAAGTGCCTACACAATAGTAGGTCCAACTCGAAATTAAATCAATGTGTTGACAGTCTCATGTGAGGGATTTGGAGAATTTATTTTAAAGGGGTGGGTTCTATATTGGGAAAATAAGAGTCGATGGAGTAGTGGTCAGAAGTCAACCTTCCTAACTCCACACCATCCACAAGCCGTGTTAATTAATTTGCACCTGATCTCGACGTATGTAAGGGTGATAAAGGTTAGTCGACCATGGCCCAATTCGACACTCACATAAGGTTTTAGGAGCCCAAATTGGCTTTAACATAAAACTCGACCTTTGTAGATATCCTTTAATAGTTTAAAGTTAGTGGGAACTAAGTGTTTTCCTTAGTGGTCAAGTGTGGGAGTTTTGACTCTAGACTTGTCTCAAAGTTGTGCGAATATGGATTCCACAGGTGGAATTTCCTTAGTGCATTTTATTGTTAGGTTTTTTATTTTAGGAACTAAATGGAAGGATTGTAAGAGAGTTCACACCACATGGCCATAGTGGAGCAAGAAGCTTGAGAATTAAATTTTATTTGAGAGAGGATTGAGATGACCAACGAAGTCATGCGCCTTGTGAAATAGTGGGATATAAGAAAAAAATTATTACATAATTTTTTTTTGAAGTGTGTGGACATCCAAGAGCAGAGGAATAAATTGGGTTTTCATGTGATTTTTTTTTTGGGGGGGGTGGGGGGAGAAAAAGGGACGAGACCACGCTCAGTTGCATTTTGTGGTATTAGATCATGCTCTGAGCTCTGAATAGAAGTCTGTAACAACAAGCAACAACTGAGATGCTGCTAAAGGTGTGTCACTAATATATATCAAAGCAAGGCATTGTATTTTTTGAAATATTTTTCTATGGAATCAAACATTTTGTTTAATGTAATGGACATAGTGTCCCAATTGAAAGACAAAGGGATACCAATAACTATCCCATTTTTTCTGATAAAGAGTGTCTTATATATATATATATATATATATATATATATATATATATATATATATATATAATACGTTTTAATTTATTCTATTGCGTTCTCCATTATCGCTGTGAAATGTAACACCACTAATTAAATAAATGGATTATTAAATATTATAATGAAGAGATGTGAAATATGATGATATGATATAGAAAATAATCCAAACATCATATTCAAATGAACTAATAAAAATTTAATTGATATGAATATTGTTATAAGATATGTGTCATCTTTTGATGAATCATGAATTTTAAAAAACCACAATAATTATGATATGATATAAAAAATTAATCCAAACATCACATTCAAATGCATTAATAAAAATTTAATTGATATGAATACTGTTATAATATATATTTCGACTTTTGATGAATAATGAATTTTTAAAAATCACAATAATTGCACTGTCACAGGTCGATGCTTCTAAAAAATACAAAATGAACACTAATGCATCTTAGTTACTGTGCACCTATGTGTTTGTATTCTAATATGCACCGGTGTGTTTCTATGATCTATGGGCACTGCACAAATACCAATACCAATTATAAATTTCAATGCATTTATGCGATACTACACACCAGTGTGTTTATGTGAGACTGCTCAATGGTATGTTTCAATGACCTATGGGCACTGCACATATACCAATACCAATTAGAATGATTAGTGTGTTTGTGTGATATTGCGTGTTGGTGTGTTTGTATAATACTATGCACTAGTGGGTTGATATGACCTATGGGCACTGCACAAATCCCAATACCAATTAGAATGGACCGGTGCGTTGTATCACCTACAGTGCACCCAATGTAGTTTTAGACCTTAACGGCCCAGTGCATGCACCTTCAACTGCCCCTGAGCGACTTTCTGGATGACATAGATGTTTCAAAACGCCCTGGGGCATCTGATATTTTTTTCCGTCTCGATGCTTGGTAGGTTTGTAGTACTGGTACATTCACTATAAAATGCACTGGTGCATTGACACCTTATTAGCGCATCGATGAGAAAAACATCCGTAATAACCTCAGGCCACCCAGTTTTTTCAGTTGTGTTGAAATTACGTTAGAAGCTTGGCCAAAACCTCCGTTATCGAAAAAATATATTGTAGAAAATGTTTTTTTGACAATTTTGGCCAATTTATAACATTAAAAACCTCCTTATAACCTCCTCTAGAGGGTCCTTTCCTTGTAGTGTCTTCCTCTTATATGGATGTTACTCCATCTCTGGAGTTTCTCCCAATTTCTTCTTGTACCAAATTGGAACACAAGCATTCCCAATTGGGTAATTTATCCCTTCCATTCATAGAGTCATGGTAGCTATGCTAGATTTTGGGAAGGCCCAGAAGAGTTAGGATTAGTAGGTCATCTTCTACGATGTTCACACCAACCCCTCCAAGATCATCCCAAAATTTTGTAAATCTGGTGAGATACTATGGAATAGTATCATTCTTCTACATCTTGATATTTTGAAGTTCGTCTTTGAGGGCCAGTTTTCTATGGTTAATACTATTCTAAAATAGCCTTCTCACCTCATGTATGTTGGTTGGGGAAGGCCAATCCTTAATGTATTTTACTTTTTCAGGGTCCATTTTCATCCCTTCAGCAGAAATTACAAATCCTATATAAAGCAACTATGTCTTAAGAGAAAAACACTTCTTCAGATTTATCAGATGTTTTTCCTACTACAGCTTCTTTCATATTAGATTTAAAAATTTGAGGTGTTCTTCCTCGGTTTTTTTGTACACAAGGATATCGTCCAAGTAAACAACCACAAATTTTCCAATAAATTCTTTGAGAACCTCATTCATGAGCCTCATAAAATTCTTTGGTGCATTGGTCAAGCCAAATGGCATAACCAACCATTAATATAATCCATCATTGGTTTTGAATGTTGTATTCCATTCACCCCCTTATCTCATGTGAATTTGATGATACCCTCTCATTAAATCTATTCTAGAAAAATATTTGGCACCACTGAGACAATCCATTATATTGTCCATGTGGGGTAAAGGAAACATGTATTGATAGTTATCATGTTGATAGCTCTAGAATCAATGTACATTCTCAAACCCCTATTTTTTTGGACTCAATATAGCTAGCACAACACACGGGCTCAATCTCTCTCTGAGCAACCCTTTGTCCAAAAAACCTTGGACTTCCTTTCTAATCTCCTGATTTTTCTTAGGAGTCATTCTATAAGTAGCCCTGTTACGTATACTAGCTCCTATAATTAAATCTATATGACGGTTAATGCTTCTTACAAGTGGTAAGACATTTGGCAACTCATCGACTATAATATCAACAAAATCATCTAATAATGACTTAATTTCAGCAGACAAATCATTTATATTTGTGTGTGTAAGGATAGTTCAAGGCTTACCAATTACAATGAACTACACCTCGTCTTATTTCTTATCTTGTTGTAGCAACTGCTTCCCATTCATCATTAATATACTTAGACATGCATCCTCTTTGGCTCCTCTCTCTTCCAATAGTAACAACATGTTCTTGTAGTGGTCCTTCTTGAAATAGTAGGTGTTCTTTCTCTAGTCATGAATAGCACTTCTGTCATATTTCCATGACCTACCTAATAAGACAAGACAAACATCCATAGGCATGATGTCACATAACACCTCATCCTTGTAGCTACCAATTTGGAATTCCACTTTTCTCTATTCATTGACTAAAATATAATGTCCCTTTTGCAACCATGTCACTCAATAAGGAGAGAGATGTGCCATCCTTTGTAGTCCCAATTTCTTCGCTATTTCCATAGAAACCAAGTTTTCAGTGTTGCCACTATAAATAATTACTTTGTAGCACTTACCTTTAGATTTGAAAATTGTTGTAAAAATATTTTTTTGATGGGATGGTTCTTGCTTCACCTTCTCTCATTTAATTAAAATCCTCTTCAGCATTAGAGACTCACCCAACTTAGGGGTTTCCTGTTTTACTTCTTTTTTTTTTGCCTCATCCCTAACTTATACAACATGTGCTCCTCTTTGGACTACTGATTTATTTTCAGAACATTTCCATGACAAATGGCCTATCCTCCCATGTATATAACATCTAACCTCCCTGCCTCTACCACTATTTCTTGGGAAAAATCTTCCACCACATGACTCTCTTCTTCTTGGAGATTGACTACTTGAACTCCTTTCTTATTCTCTTAGAGTATGGGTTCTTCCCCTGTTGGAAGTCCCTTTCCCTATAGCTATACTCCTTCCTATGTTTCATTGGCTCCACTTCCTAACCAACTTTTCTTCTACCCTTAGTGTTGTAGGATAGGCATCCTCCATAGTCATCAAGGTTAAGAGTCTGATTTCATCTTGAATTTCAAACCTCAGCCATATATGTACTTTGCCACCTTCTCCACATCCTCTTTGATGTGACTTACTCTTATACTCAGCCTATAAAAATAATCTATATATTCTTTTACTGTCATGCACTTCTAAATCAAAATCTGGAGTTTCTTAAAAAAAATCAACTGTTAATCCTCGTGAAAAAAATTGCTCTTGAATTTAGCCACCATCATATCCCAAATTTTAATATTTTACTTTCCTTTTCTTCTCCGATCTACCTGTAAGTCATCCCACCACAATATTTCTTGTCCTATCAACCTATTCACAACATACTTAACCTTCTGGGTCTTCCTCAACTTCCTCATAGTCATAATATTTATCTAGAGTGTTGATCTAATCCAACAACTCTTCCACATTCAGATTTCCCTCATATATTGGCACTTCCATTTTTGGTTTGGACCCAAGCTTGGTAAAAATTTTAATCAACAACCCATCTAGTTTCTATGCTCCTCGAGTTCTTTCCACCTCTTCCTTAGAGTTCGTATCGTCACTGTCACTAATGTCTCATATATTATGGTCATATTTCTGTCCAATTTCCATGACCTCCATCCTCTCCTGGAGACACCTCAGCTCTAATCTCCAGTCATCATCCATGGAAACCCTTCCTTGACCTCCTCTTTCATCATCCATCTTAGCTCTTTCTCAGCCTCCTCTTTTGGCTACATATTTTTTATTTATTTATTTTTATTTTTTTTTATGTTTGTGTTAATCGGTGCAACATTTAACATATAATGCACCAGGACTCCTTGTTGACAGAGAGCACTGTACTGTGGTCCACTATTTGTGCAGTGCGTTTATAAGAATATGCCACACCTCCCCCTCCATGACATCATACGCTACAAAATCTAACACTAGAGGGATTTTATTAATTTGTCTATGTTAATCGTTGTGTTGGTTAACATATAACGCATCGATGCTCCTTGTTGACATAGAGCACCGTACTTTGTTTCTATTATTTTGGTGGTGCGTTTATAAGAACATGTTGCACCACCGTCAATGCGTGCAACATTAAAAGCGCACTGGTGTCTTGATTTTTTTTTCTTTTACCTGCAAATTTTATGATTTATTTCTATAATATATTAATGAATGGTATGGTACATGTTTCATATTGATAAGGAAATGGCTGACAAGAGATCAAGTAACAAAAACACTGATAGCACATCAAGAAAAGAAAAAAAAAAGAAAGTTCTTTGAAAATTCCTTACAAAAATTATTATTTTTTAACTCTATGTAAGTTTAAATAATATGTATTTCTTATTGTGTATCATGCAGAGCCATAAAATGATGAAGCTCGATAAGATTATTTCTGATCTAGGACCATAAGAGGATAAAAGCTTGATGGAAAAACTGCAAAAGAATGAATCGGGTGAATGAAAAAATACTATCGATCCAATATGAGTTTCTTTTATTAATTTTCATTAATAATATACTTAAAATTATTAGATAACATGTTTCAAACAATCTAATAATTCACATACGTTTAATGTTATACAAGGACCAACAACTCAGAAAATGAATGTTGTTCTAAGAAAAGAAAAAAAGTAGAACATGCAAATGAAAATGAATTGCTCCTTAGCTCATCTGGAGTGGTGTTGGAGGTTAACGAAAGGAGGAAAAACTTTTACAAAAAATTTAGGGATCTATTAGAACGAATGTATAGACATTATTTCCACTTACAATACAAAAATCAATCTAATGATTCCAAGAACCAAATTTTATCTAAACTACAGGATGAGTTTCCAGAGAATTGGTCAATGAGACATGTCAGAATTTTAATAGCAAAAACGTACAACAACAAAAGAGAAGAAATGAAAAAGTAATATTCCTTTAAATATTTTTCTAGAATTATATGTATATATTATTAGAAAGCAATCATTTATAAATATCAATTTTGTTATATTTTCTTTTCATATATCAATATAAAAATTAAATAGTTTATTGTCATGTTACGTTTTCAGGAAGATTATGAAAATCTCAAAGGATGAACGAGCTGATATCAGAAAAATGCCAGTAAGAATGTTCAAAAAGGTGTACAAGGAGATGGTCAAAGAAATGGACATAATTGCATTGCACGAGGAGCCATATCAATAACAATGTGCTTCAAATGTAATATGTAATCATGGAATTTTTCGATTAGGTACAATAAATAAACAATTTAACATTAAATATTAATTTTCAAGTATTTTCTTGCAGAAAAGAAAAGAAAATGGAACTCATTTAGCACATAAAACAAGAAGACAAGGAATAAAATGGTTGATATCTAATTTTGTGAGTAATTGTTACTTCCTTATAACAACTTAAATAGATTTCATTTTTGTATATTTTAAGTTGTTTTACAACAATCATCATTGAATGTCTTGAAATAGGTGATAACATACAAAGAAGAACGATGAGACGAATTGATTGACATTGGGTTAAATATGGGTTGTGAGAATATGTTGGAATATCATAAATTAATTGTGGAATTTGTAAGAATCTATCGATTTTGTTTTACTTAGCCTCATCTATAATTAATAGAACAATTTCTTTTTTTATATATTAAATATATGATTTGTTATGGGGTATAAAACTTGCAGGAAACAAAGTATGGAACTGTGCCAACAAATGACATGTTGAAAGATGGCATGAAATTTGGTTTTGAAAGAATGTGTATAGTTCATGAGTCAATTTTTTTTACGGTACATCATTTCTTTTTTATTTACATTGATGTATATTATTTAATATTGAAATATTCATTATTCTCACCAATGTATATACACCCATTACAGTTTATTTTTATTTTTGTGGATGGAAGGTGAAGAAGAAGAAAACAATCAACGTCGTGAACAAAACATTCCTCAAAATAACCCAAGTCATGGAAGTAGCTTAAGAAGTGACAACAGTTCAAGCAAAGAATTATGATCATTATGTTTAGATATGGGCGGAAACGTGAAGCTGGGTTACACTTTTGTGAGAATCGGGGGCTGAAAATTTTTTTCGACAATAGTTCGGTCGAACTCGTGATTCCGTTTAGATTGACGGAACACTGACGGAACAGGCAAACAAAATTTTTGCTGGAGATTGGAAAACTGGCAACAAAAGTTCGGTCGAACCTCGAAAAAAATTTCGGCCGAACTCTAAGTTCGACCGAACTTTTACTTTTAAAAGAGTTCGGCCAAACTATTTTCTATAAATAAATCACCCACAAAGTTTGGTGGTTTACCAGTTTCATTGTTCGCGCATTTTTTGTCCTTGTTGCTGCTGCTCTGTTTGCGTTGTTGCTAATCCCGGCCGCGCTGGTGTTCCTCCCATCCATGCTCTTCGACTCCATCGGGTATCTTTGACTCCTTACAATTAAACTCACTGGTTTTTTATATATAATTCATGTGTATCGTTTGACTGTGAATAATATCCTATTATAGTCTCAATTAACTTTCCTCTTTCTAATATACATGCATCATTGTTTTTGGCTGAATGATTATTATTTCCTTGGATGAATTTTATTTAAAAATTTACGATCGATGTAAATACTCAAATAGGTTCCCTTTGTGATTTATAATAATGGCTTAGTTTTTGGTTTTACTTTGTTTTCCATCTAAATTCATTTTTTGAAAGTAATGGTGGTTATTCTCTGTTTGCTTATAATTGTCGACTGGGATTTTTTTTGGATGAACAGTTTTCTTGGTCTACCTCAGAACAACCTGGACTGACCCATTATATTTGCATGGTTTCTTTCCTTTATATGCATGAAAATATGGTTATGTTATCTGAACCTTCCTAGTATTGAGACCGGTTCTGAGTTTCACTTCTTATGAAATCATTTTTCTTACATATATAACATATTGCTATATATTTATGAAGCTATATTCCTGGTTTTATTAGAATAAATTTCAATAATGTTTGGTTATGAATGTATGCATAAAAAATGGTTCTGGAACTAATAACATTAATTTCTTTCCATTAAAAGGGACAAAAACGATCTGTCTCAATACTTAGAAATGTCTTTAAATTGAACCTATTTTTTTTTTTTTTTTTAAATGTTTCAAAAATTGTAAAATAAAAGTCCTTTGTTTAAATTTATTTATTCAATTTATTTATAATACATAGTTCGTTTTGGAATATAAAAAAGTAGTTTCTTTTCTTATTATTTTACAGTGCTTGGAAAGTTTAAGAGGCCTCTCGTTCCCTCTCCCTTCGATATAAAACAATTTTTCTAATTGTACCTGCATTCAAACATTTAAATAAAAAATACAATCATAGATACTTTATTTCATTGTTCTTTTGTAAAGACACATTATAAACAGGGTTCATGAAATTTAAAGAAAATATTTGTCACTCTCATATTGGTAATATCTAGGAAATGTATTTAGAAACTTATCTGACATGTTGTCTCATTGAATCCACATGAAAAACAAGACTCCCAACCGTGAGAAGAGGAAATTACATCCTATTTCTCCCCCCTAGCACAATTACCAGTAAAGTTAGAATTTAGCAGCCCCAAACTAGATTTTACTCTCAGGTACTGGAACCTCTACAAAGGTTTGACCTGGAAACATAGTTTTTCCTTAGGTTTCTCCACTGGTTCTATGTCCAACTTGGATAACCTACAACAACATCCTTCTTTTCATTTTTTCTATCCCCTCTCTTTTGATGCTTTTTCCCTCCCCAATATTCCCCTTCATCCTCTCCTCGATGGGAGCCAAACTGTTTCTTTATAACTGTCTAGTAAAGAGCCTTTCTTCATGGTTTTCACCCGTGGATTCCAAGATTCTTTTATTTCAAATTAAACTATTAATAATTAAAATAAAATAACCACATGATTATTTGTATACTTATCAACATTATATTATGCTTCACTCATCCATAAGGTTCCAGTGTTCAACCATAACATAATGTTACCATGTTTTACTTAAAATTCCACTATAACTAGACATTGTTACAAATATAGTGAAGCGATGTAAGATACCATCCATATCGATGAATATATGCTTTGAGAAGAAACGTGATATGAACATATATAATTTGTATGCTGTATGTACATTGATTGAATGTACAATTCATCCCTTATTTACAGATTTTTGACGTCAACCATTTATCATTCCTCCACTTTTGCACATTCATGAATGAAAAGAATTTTATAGTGGATAGCCCATCTTCTCCCATGTTATTTGGAGCACTTGTTGAGCCATTTGACTCTTTTGCAAAAATTTCAAAAAGAGTGTGCAAGTAGGTATCTTACTTTGCAAGATTGGATCATCTTCTTTTCTATTCTTTTTTTTCTATCTATGACGCTTGCCTCTAGATTCCCCACATAACTCTGAGCTTCAGCATGCTCATTACCCTCTTCTATACCATTTTCTTGACACCATGGAGGGATTTGAATTGTCTCCATGACAACTTGGACATCTGCCTCTCCTTAATCAAATTATAAAAGTCTTGTTTCATGGCTGTAATATTTTTCCAAATCTGCAGCTTAGTTGCAGGTTTTATGATTTACATGTTTCTGGAAAAATTAGTGTTGTTATCACCTTCAGCAAACTAGATGGCTCTACCTTGACGTCTTCATTGAATTGTTTCCTTTTCTAATAGTGCTTGCTTTATCCCCTCCAAAATTTTCAAAGACTGCAAGTCTTTTTCAGTAAAAATTGCATTTACATTATTGTCAAAAAGCCTAGAAATGACCTCTTCTACTTCTAAAATATCCTTTTTATCTTCTATTGCCTTCTTTTTAGACTAGTTAGTAGCCACTTTCTTAACTCTTTTGATATTTTCCACAAAGTGTTTCATTAAAGTCCCCCCAAAGCTTCATCATATTTTACACAAATGTTTTTAATTAAGAATCCATCCATATCAATAAAGGTATAATACTTTGGTTCATATTGTCCATTATATTTGTTATTCTATTTCATTTTGTGATATATTTGAGTAATATTTGTAAGTTGTAACTTCCTCTTTGAATATTTCTATTTGGCACACCACAAATAGGAATTTAAACTATTAAATTAATTAATATAGATTTAATTTGATTTCAGATTTATCAAGAGGTGTTAATATGGATTTAAGTTACTATAAATGAAATTTATAAATATTTTTTTTGGGGTTCATTTCCAAATATTTTTTTTTTAAGTTAATATTATTTAAACTTTTATAGTATGAGTAACTCTTGTCTTATATTTCACTAATATTTTATATAATTGAAATTCAAAAAGAGATGATTTTCTCCAAGTTTTAATTGTTTAAAATATGATTGTTTGAGCAACTCTTTCTCTGGGATACAAGGAGGCTGAAGGATTTTTTTTCTTGTATATTTGAAGCTCTCCATTATTATAGAAAATGATTTTTTTCTTGTATATTTTTATGCGCTTTGTCATAGTAATGTCATAGTGTATGAAGTTTTAATTTTTTTTTATTATTTTTATTATATGTTGGATGTGATTTTGATTGAAAATGCTTCTTTTTTATTTATTAATTAAAAAAAAATTATTAGAAAAATTATTGCTTTAAGCCTTGAAATTTACAATCAAAATTAGAAAATGTATTTTTATCTAAACTATTTATGAAAAGTTTAATATTGTTTGATTTTCTCTACCATGTCCTTTTTACATATATCTAGAATAATATTATTTGTAGTTTCCGGTTTTTTGTAACATTTTACTACCATAATCAAAATCTATAGAAATAATAATCTAACATT
The DNA here is from genome assembly GCA_034641835.2 of Pinus albicaulis. Taxonomy (NCBI): domain Eukaryota; kingdom Viridiplantae; phylum Streptophyta; class Pinopsida; order Pinales; family Pinaceae; genus Pinus; species Pinus albicaulis. The sequence goes on along the minus strand of CM076583.1, from coordinate 766,015,953 downwards.
ATAATATCTTGTAATGGAGCTAGCCAACTCAAATATAGTATTGCAAATCCCTGGCTAAGTTAGATGAGGAGGCTATGTATTACATATGGTCTTGAATGAGCATTTGGACTCTTTAGATATATATCTAAAGATTCCAAAAGCTCATTCAAGGCCATATGTAATACATAGCCTCCTCATATAATATATAAAACTTTAATCCATGTGCTTAACCTTAACATTGACACAAATGGAATACAATTTTACTCACTGCATTATGATAGAAAAATATGCCGATGAATATTTCCCACATATCCGAAGTCAAAAGGGATAGATTAAAAAGGGATGCTCTGGTCATCTATAAAAGATAAATTAAAGAAGCATGACATATTAGTAATGAAAATTAGATATGTGTACCAATTATGTTCATATAACACAACAAATAGATGATTCAATACAAATGTCGCATAGAAGTCATATTTATCTCATGGGCCTTCAACTTAAATTATATATCTAGCATTACATTAAGCTATAGGAGATAAATCAAAGAAGCATTTGAATGTAAATTAAACATGTGTAATAATTAAATGTCCTTTCTAGTTCAATAAATAGATAATAATTTGTAAATGCCATATCTAAGCTATATTTCATCTAAGTAGATTTCAATTTAAACTTATATCTAATGTTAAATTATATAAAAGAATAACAGTAATCCAAACTTCAAAATAATATTTAGAACTTTAGTATAAAATGTGACATATAATTTTCCTGTGTGGAAAAACATAGTTACCGAGAGTTCAAAACTCATGCATTTGAATAGAAAGTGGGTATACGAATGAGAAAGTAGATTTTTTCTAGAAATGAGGAAATGAAGGTTGATAGAGAGCCACACAAAATTGCAAATTCATACCTTAACAAAATTGTTAGATCCTTTTAAAGAAAACGTGTCATATAATCAAATTTCATCGAAATATATGATAAACTCAACCCAATTTTATGAAAAATAGTATACCATTTTTTATATTTCACATAATACAAATAGATAAATATTACTTAAGTATTGAACTATAAAGATTTAACTACCCATAGAGAGATGGCCAAGTGATTGAGACAGGGCATCATCACAATAAAAAACCAAGTACAAATTGTAGTAATCCTAGAATCATGCTTTACATAAGGTAAAATTGGGGAACTCATGACTTGTACTATAGATAAAAATCATTTACCCTTACCAAAAAATATATGATAAAAATTGACAAACTACATAAGTTTAAGCTTAAGGGGATATAATCCTTCTTGCCTTCCATATAGATAATGAAAATGATTGTTCCAAGTCTCATGTTTCTTCTCATGTTACTTTATAAACCTTGATTGGAAAGAAAAATATGAGGGAAGAAATGTAATAAATATAAAAAATAATGAAACACAACGTAAGAAATAGAGAACATAATGAAACACACACATACATATATCTAGACAATCAACACAATTATTTTCCTAGGAAATCCTTATGGGAGACAAGCAACCCTAAAAAGTAATCATGCTCTAGAAAAATAATTTGCTTATGGATTCTATTTTCCACATTCTCTCAACCATATCAAAAACCTTCTTATAATGTTTGAAACCTGAGGTCTTTCCCATACCAAAGTATGTTCTTTTAAAACATGTTTTCTTGGTGATATGGGTGATTTAGAAATGATTGGAAGAGTGAAATTCCTCATTTAATATGTACAATATGTTTGGTTCATGCCACTAAGCCAATAATTTTAAATTCAACTGACTTTTAATATAACCAACTAAATCCTGCAAAAAAAGAATAAAACAATTTATGTTAGGGTTGTGGATTCAGGCATTGAAACAACACACCATGATATTTTAAATTTAAAAATAATGGTTTGAGTCCTAGGTAGCTTAGAATCCTATTTGTTTTCAAAATAAGGATGCACTCCCATTTGATTCTCATGATTAGGTTGTAATCATGAGGCTCTCGCTCAATAGTGGACCTTCCCAAAATCTTGTGACGTCTTGTCACAAACAAAACCATCAAACTGAAAAACACATCATGCAAGAAACATAGCTTGCTGACATATCATTTGTCTCCTTCAAAGAAAAAAAATTCACATTATGTGAATATCTCCATGTACTCTTACATATTGGTGTACAAAACCATCAACCAAACACAAGTCGACAAAACATGCCTCTTCAACCAAACACAAGTCGACAAAACATGCCTCTTCAAACAACTAACTCTCAAGTCAAATAATAGCTCATGTACAAATTTCCATATTTGTTGCATTTAAGTGTGTCAACATAACTCTACTTTCAACATCTTGCTTCATGCAACATGCACCATACTTTGAATTTGCAAAGAAATTCATGAAACATCAAAATACATGAAAGGCCTTAATTGGATAAGAAATCTAACGATCCGTTACCAAACCATTTCAATGGCGCTTCTTTTAGCTGCACTTCATCATCATGTGAATCATCCTGACCCTCATCGATTATGGAATCCTCTTTTCCATTCTTGTCATTATCTCTTTCCACCTTCTTCAAATGTTGTGGATGACTTGTTGGATACAAAGTCCAACACTTGTCCACAAGGTGACCTTTCTTATGGCAATGAGTAATAAACAATTGCATCTTATTTTCAACATCATTTTCCTTGTCCAATGGGCCTTTGACTTTTTGCCTCATTTATTTAGAAAGTTTCAATGTGCATGGATATCTTCTTCCAACATCTATAAACATTTTGATTATTCAAACATCTATAAACATTATGATTATTCCAACATCTATAAAGTCCTCTTCTTTTACATTCTCATTAGTTGCATGATTATTAACATATTCTTGCAAAGTTGGTGTCAAACTTTTCCATTCATCATGAACACAAACTTCACAAGCTTGAGGTAATGAACACGAAATAAAATTCTTTCTTGGAATAGCTTCATGTGCCTCCTTGGATTTGGAGCATTCTCCATCATGTTTTCCATAACCAAGACCCAAATAATTAGGCCCTTCCTCAACAACATTTGGCTCAACTAAGCCTTGTACACAACTATGCCTTGTACATGTTTGCCTTTAAACCTTTACTTTCATAGCACATTTTCATCAAAAATTTGGACTTTATTCCTCTAGTGTGTCTCTCAAAAGCACGTATACATTCATTTTGAGAGGAAATTGAAGACAAAAACCAATAGCTAATTCTTCTAACTAACCTTGACTAAAATGAGCTAAATTGTACTTTGATACCAACTTGATTTGAATATGGACAAACTAGTTTTGTTGGGCTATCTCCCTCATTAGTTAAATAAAAATGTGTTTAGGATCGTCTAAAGTTAGCCAGTTGGGAAGGGGTATATGTGTCAAGCTTTAATTTTATTTTGTGAGAAATATATTAGTTAATTAGCTTTTAAAAACTCGTGTACAACAAATAAAATGCCAAATTTTTATTTCTAGGAAATGTTTTTCCCTCAATCCAGATTCCGATCATTGGACATGTAAGAGGAAGAAAGAGGGAATTCACTTTTCAAATTCTAGACCTTGTCTAAACCAAAATAAACTAGAGGTTTGGTTTTCAAATACATTCACTTATTTGGAAAATTTTTAGCTACCAAAAGTCCATATGCCAATCTACCTCCCAAGAAATCCATTTATTACACCACTTGTTAGTTTTTTGTCTTCCTATATTCTTTATCAACCTATTTTAAGAAACAAAACTAAACAAAAACCTTCAGTGAGAACAAAAAAATCTAAAACCTCTTCAAGGTCTTCAATCGACTCATAAAGTTAAATTGTGTCTTGATCATGTCCAACAACAAAGAAACATTCAGTGACAACACCAAAATCTACAACTTCTTCAACATATTCTAAACCATCTTCAAAGTCAATATTGTGTGCATCAAATTCCTCAGCAAGGTCATCAATGGAGTCATCAAAACTAATATTTCAAACTTTAATGCCAAAAATAAGTCAAAATAATTCAATTTCTCCTCCAAAACCTTCTTCTCTAAGCAAAGCTAGCATGATGTCGTCGAGAAATTCAGTAATTCCACGATGAAATTCTATTAAAGTTAAAACTAATCCTTTTCATCCATATTTAATGCCTACTTTTTCAGGTGGAACACCTCCAAATTTAAGGACCACAATGCCATAAAATATGTAACTTTACCTAATAGGTGTAGACCTATAATCCCCAACTTTGCGTGACATGTACAATTGAAGATCTTATATGGTAAGTAGTGTGAGAAGAGAGTCATGGTCACTGAGTTGAGCAAGCGAAATAGTTTGGTATGACAACCTTACTTGTGATAGGTCTAGCTAGTAGACTACCAAATTACATGGTAATGGCATTAAAAATGTGAAAATTCCCATTTCACTTGGAAATAAGATGGTAGAGAAAGGTATAGATGAAAGGAGATATCCATATATGGTAAAGAAATCAAATAGTTCTATCAATTCCACCTTGCAACTCTAAGAGACATTGAATTAAATTTCATCTCAAGACAGGGCTTTGAGAGGACACTCTCAAAGCCAACCTTTGTTATGGCTTTGAAACACATGGTAAGTATCAAGACTTAGCAACCTTATTTGCATAATTTTTTCTAGCGTGGACCTTAATGTCATAGCCTTCTTTTGCCTAAAATGAATGCAAATTTCCTTACAATTTGGCTTGCGACATTCATAATTCATGCTCATGGAACATGATTGTGTTGCAATTGTGATAACATCTGTTGTATGCAGAAGCTAATAAAAAATGATCGAAAATGACATTTTTGCTCTGTTTTTTTGAAGATTTAAGGAAAATTACACCAAGTAGCTTCCAACCTCATATGACCATCATGTCAAACTCATCTCAGGATATTGTCCAAGTAAGAGTCACTTAAGAAAGAAATATAGTATACATGACTCCAATTTCAATTAGCAGCAATGACAGTTCTAAGTATGGTGCAAACATTGCTCCAGATCCTCAATGGGGCATGTTTGATGACAATAATTTGGGGAGTGAGAGAGAGAGATGGTAGGAGAAAAAATTCAAGGAATCCACGGGAAATTGAAAAATATATAACTAATAAGGTGGAAGACATTTGTAACCTAAGAGAGAAACCTGTTAGGAAATTGGTGAAGTTGCTATTACACACCCAATTGGACAACCTCGAGGAGAAAACATTTCTCCCACTTTATTTGTTGGCATCACCTAGTAAGTGTTATTCACTAGCATGTATTTTGTAAAGGCCTTGACCTAGTTCCCATTCAACTCCATCCACCAGGTTGTAGAGGATTCCAAGCCTAATTTCATGAAAATTAAGTTGGGGATGATCACATTGACCTGCTTGATGACGTGTCTATGAAGATTAACTACCTTGAACTATTTTTTTGCGTAGGGAAAGAGACACATTCCCATGTCCGAGAATGAAAACGTTATTTGATATTTTTAATGCCTCTAGTGTTTACTTCTACAAGTTCTATAGGCGAAGTCTGTAAAGGGCCAGGTAGCCTCTGGAACTCATCTTTTATTAAAGGTGACATATCTAGTAAATGCCCCTACAGTCAATCTCTAGAATGGATCTAAATAGAAGTTCTTCATTTTAATATCCATAAAACACAACAACTTTAAGGTAAACTATGTACATGCGTCATTTATCCCACAAACTAAAGTGTACAAGTGGTAAATTTTATACCAAGTGTGCTCCCACCATGTAAAGCACAATTTGGTGAACTTATCATTTTTATAATTTCTTTTTCGATTAAATTTAGTTTCACACATGATCAATTATTGCTTTGAAAATTGTGTTCTACATAATTTGTGTACACTAAATTACAAATTGATTTTTTGAAATCTATTTTTTCTAAATGTCAACCAATAGATATATATCATGGAGGATGAACAACAAAGATCAGTTGAATCCCATATGGAGGTTCAGGGATCGGGGGATGTTCACGGTATTTAAATATAATCTTAAATCTCCATACATGTGTGTACATATGGAATTGATATTTTATTAACTTTGTGAGTTAAATTAGTTGTTAATAAGTTTCATATTTTAAGTTTTAGGAGGTAAGAGGAGAAGGTTTTCTACTCCATCCATGGAGCGTGGCCATGGTTCAACCGATCGAGGTATGAGTGGTAGGAGGTTGCGTGAAGGGGGTGATATTTATTCCCCCGAAGGCCAATCAACGACTGCTGGTTCTCAACAGGGTCATTTTGGGTTTGGTTCTTAGCAGTGTCACTCTGGGTCTGGTTCTCAGCAGGGTCATGTTGGAGAAGATGTTAACCAACAACATCAAGGTTGCCATCAATTTCAATATTTTTTCATTAAATTTGTACAACTTTTTTTACATGTGTTTTTTCTAATATACGAAATTTTATATATATTGATGCAGAGGCCGAAAATGTTCGAACTAGTGGTCAAAATAGACGCAGGGCAGCCCGCTACATTCAAGAAGAAGGCTGTCAACCCAGCACAACTTATCCGGCCGAGATTACTGATATACCATGGGAAACCAACATGGCGGAATGCACCTTACAAAGGTGTGAAAGACTTCATGAAAAATTGCAAAGAGATCTCGTGGCTTTGTCTCTACCTGCTGAGAGTCGACAAAGCCTTGAAATAGTTACACATTCATTGGGTGAAATGGTAAATGTGTACAAAAATCTTGGGCCAACGACTGATTCATTTGTAGAAATGATGAGAAAGAGAAAAGAAACAGTGATGGGTCCCGATAAATGGGAGGACGTAAAAAAAAAAGTTACAAAAGAAGTGGCCAAGTCAATGTTTAATTATAAGGAAGGGCCAAAAAGAAAAATGTTGAAGGTGCAGTATTTCAAGCACCCAGACAAAGCTCGTTATTTGTATGATAGGCATCTTGCGGCCTATGGAAGGCTTCCATGGAACAATGAGGTTCCTGTTTATTTTGCACAAATGTTTTATGCATAATTTTTTTTGGGTATGAAACCCAACTACAATGACCTTCCTTCAGAATTTTTTGGCCCGGGGAAAGGTCGATTATATGACCGTAAGGGCGCTAAGCGAGATGTGGAGTTGCCTCGCCCTGAGCCGCCATTGGTGAGTCGACCGTTTCGAGTCGAAACTCTGCGATCAGAGATGGATGCGACTTCTCAAATAAGTCGAGAAGGAAGGGATGTTATGATCGACAATGTTCATAGCGGATTGAGTGGAGTCGATCTTTGTTTAAATCGACAAAGAGCACGTGAAAATGCACGTGCCAATTTTGTTTATTGTACAAATGAGGAGATTTACAACATGAATGTTGAATATCTCCGAACATATGCAATAAATTATCGCAATGGTTTGCAAGACCTAATTTTTCATGAGGAAGAAGGCACCGGAACGGTATGTGTTAGTGACCTTAGGGTTTGAAATTATTTTAACATATACATATACATGTGTACAATTTGTAATAAATACATGTGTATGTACATGTATACATTTATTTGTATGTGTACATTAATCTAACAAAAATGTATGATTATATGTTAAAACACCATTTGCAGTTCTTAGGCATGATGTGTGACGAAAATGTTAATATCATGTTCGGGACCTCTGGTTCAAACAATGCAGATGGGTCTAACCATCATGATATGTTGGCAAATGTTAGTGTTTTTTAAGTGCCTCTAAAATAAATAATTGTTGCCACACATGTACATGTATGTATATATATAATTTGATAAAATGTTTTAACAGGTACCGATTCCGTCTGATGTTTTTGGGATGGCGGTACTTTCTTCTTCCTTGGGAGATGTACCTTCTACTTCCTTGGGAGATGAGCCACAAGTATGGACAATTTTTCACAAGTTTAAAATTTATGTTTAAAAGTTATATATATATATATTCTACCTCAAAAAGTTCCATTAAAAATTGAGATATATATATATATATATAGAGAGAGAGAGAGAGAGATCTATATTTTGAGTTATTTAAAATTTTTTGAATTTAGGTTCCTATAGAAGATTTCTTTAATCCGGAGACTCTAGCGATGGAGATAGGAACATCCACAACATTTGAACAAGTTGTCTTTAGTTCCTTTTTTTAATATTATTTAAAATAAGTTTATATATGTACACGTGCATTTTCATTTGAAAGTTTCTAATATATATATATATATATATAATTGTACATGTATATTGTACAGTTTACCGCTGCAGATGTTCCTATGGGAGAACTTGTTCATCAAATGGAGAGGGAACCTCAGGAGGTATTGCATGATTTTTTTGTTATATTTTGTTTTTTACATGAAGTTCTAGATATATATATTCTCATTCATTTTTAAAACATCAAATTTTAATGTTCAAGTACATATGCATTGTGTATGTAGGTTTCCCATTCACATGATAGGGCGCGGACTGAAACCCTAGTAGGGAAGATGCTAGATCCGTCTCCATTTGATGGACATGGTTTACAGTAGATTTTATTTCAAAATTTAGATGGTTTTAAAATTTGTTAAACTTGATACAGTTTGATACTTGTGAGATTTACAATTTTTGGACATATTTTATTACATTGTTATTATATAATTTGTTTTATTTAATTTTTGGATGGTTTTAGTACTTTTGTCATGTGAATGTGAGGTAATGTTGTCATCTATAAAATAATGTTGTCATCTGAACTACATTTGGCATGTTATGTAATGACATGTGTTATAATTTGTTTTGTTTTTAAAATTTAAGTTTTGGATGCTTGGAGTACATTTGGCATGTGAGGTAATGTTGTGATCTATATTTTTTTGTTAAATTAAAAGTTAAAAGTTTTGGATGGTTTCAATCTACATTTGGCATGTGATATTTAATGTTAAATGTTTTTTTTGGATAGTTGCATGTGATATTTAATGAAACTTTAAATGTTTAATGTTGTAATGTTGCACAATATATAATCAAAAGGTTTTTAAAACTTAAAGTTTTGGATGGTTTCAATCTACATTTGCACATGTGGTATATAATGTTAAATGTTTCTATTGGATCTAGTTGAACTATAATTGGCATGGCATGTGAAGTAACGATCTATATATAATTTAAAGTTTTTTAAACTCAAGTTTTGAACGATTTCAATCGAAATTTCACATGTGATGTTTAATGTTTTAATGTTGCATGATATACTATCAAAAAATTTTAAAATTTTAAAGTTTTGGATGGTTTCAATCTACATTTGGCACATGTGGTATATAATGTTAAATGTTTCTATTGGATAGTTGTTCACTATAATTGGCATGGCATGTCAAGTAATGTTGCACAAATCCCTTTTGGATGGTTGAAGTACATTTGGAATTTTAAGATTTCTTTTGATCTCTCCATGTAGTTTTGCTTGAATGAAAAAATTTCCAATAGGAAGAACATAGCTTTTCAATGCGACTAACCATGTATCAATTGAGCTCTAATTGAAAAAAGAGTTTAAAGAAGTAGATATATGTACAACTTATCCCTTTAATTTTGATTGGAAATATAATTCTAGTACATATATATGTTTTTTGAATTGGGGTCAATGACATTAATGCACTCAAATAGGTAGCCTTGTCGATTTATTTACATTGTTGAAACTTTTTACCAAAAAATCCAACTAGTTTTTCATCAATGCACATAGAAAAACTACTTGGAAAAATTAATTGTGCATTCTAAAACATATCTATCCAAGACAAGTAACATTTTTCATCAATGCACATTGAACATATCCGACCATTGGACAAGCAGATTTTGTACTAGATTTTCAATCAGGATTAGAGATGTGGGTCAAATCCAACAAAAAGTCAGAGAAGTGCTCCGAGTCTCTTGTCTGAAAGGAATTTCCGTACAAAACTATATTGCAGATGATTTATTTACATTGTGTCCATACCTTTTACCAGAAAATCCAACTAGTTTTTCATCAATACACATAGAAAAACTAGTTCCAGTTAATTGCATTCTAGAACATATATATTGAGTACGTAAATAATTTTTCATCAATGCACATAGTAAAACTAGAACAATTAATTTCATTCTAGAACATATATATATATATATATATATCCAATACATATAACATTTTTCATCAATGCACATGTATATAAAAACTACTTTCAGTTGATACTAGAGCACGCGCTTGTACCCAAACAATTTGTACGTGTGCAAACACCTGCACAAATAACATAAGCAGCTCAATTTTTAGTTGAGTACTGGAAGTTATAAAACATATTTAATCCAAAGATAATAAATTGTTGGAAAATTCACTCAAAAAAATTCTAATGGAATTCCATCCTCAATAATTCGTTCATGATTGGATTTTGATATTTTCCATCTCTTAATTTTCGATTTTTTCTTTGATTGAACTTCTATCAACTTTATGCATGCTGCACACACCAAGTGACTATATTGACAACTTATGGAATCAGGTTCATAGTCTTCAAAGTAAACAAAGTCTCCACTTTGATGATTTTGTCTGAAAAAATAACCTTTCAGTATAATAGACCCTCTGTCATACTGAAATCCGTGATCATTATAGTTTTGTAATAATTTCATTTTTCATTCAGTGCAATGCATCAAATAATACTTCACATTTTCATCGTTGTCAATAGGTGCAATTATAGTAAAAACATCTCTTGCACAATAAAATAAATTTAACAAAATTATGCATATTTAAATTTATTTCTATATTTTTAAATCATTAGAAAGTAATTCAAATGTTACCTTCTCTAGCAAGATCAGAAACTCGATCACCATCGGATGATATTGTAGTTTCCTCTGATTGCATTTCTTCAAACATTGCAATAGACATTTTTCCCTTTGTATTTAGCACTGTATGTTTCCAATCGTTCACATCCATTTTGTTTTCACAAACGTCATTGGATTTTGTGTTGTCTATGCAAACATCACAAAAACAAGAATATTTTCTTTTATCCAATGCAAACACATTTCTGGACGACTTTGTTTGAATTGAATGAAATTTTTGAGTCCCTTTTATTGTTTCAACGTCATTTCCAATTGATCTATCTACGTCTTCGATTCCAATATGCCAGAAAAAACTTTATATGTAAAATTAGAAGAAGAATTTGTACATATGATATCGAAATACAATCAAAGATAATCATTGCATGATAAATGTACAATGTTTAAAATTACATTTCCAATATAAATTAAATTGAATGTACCTTCACACTTCTTTTGATGGGTTTCTCTCATGGCTTAGAGCAGCGATGCACCATTGAACAACTTCTTCAACGTTCACAAGTCGGCTTGCAGAGTGGTTCATTTTATATCTTCGAAGTACTGATTTTATGCATTCTCCTGCACCGTCATGTTCTCCTTTTCCATGGCCAGTCTCAAAGAAATTCCAGTAATGTTTAATGAAGGTTTTTTTATGAAGACAACACAACCAAAAGAATGATCGTGTAGATTTGAATTGGCTTGCGCATCCTTCTGACCATATCCAATGTTCATTGAATGTTATTCCACGATTTTTCAATGAATCATAAATTTTTCCAAAACAATGTTGTACAAAACATGTATCATGTGTACGATCGTCACTGATATAAAAGTGATATCCTTTAATGATATGTCGATTTTCACTCATGCTTTCTATATGATCGACATTTTGTTCAGCATGTCTATATAGAATATGGATGAGCATGGAGACTTGGTCAGAATGATAGTATTCACTCTGAATTTCTTTTTGTGGAACAAATGTGTAGTTTTCTGTAAAATCAATCACTGACAAAATGGTCCCTAGTGGAAAAACTTCACGAGATTTTTTGAATTGCAAGTCTTTCCATCAAGCTCTATGGGAATTCTTGGTGTATTTGTAATTTTTTACCTCAAACTTTCTCAAAAATTCTATCAGAAAAATTCGTCTTCTAGTAATTCAATTCTTTTAACACTATTTGCACCTTGAATCGATGTATCGATATATTCATATCTCTTCCATTTCACTTTCATGTTGGAAAATGATTGATCATTTATATCAATACGATATTTGTTTTGAAATTTAGTCAAATTTCCACAGTCATCGCATTTTTTACCACCAACACATTTCTTTTTGTAAAATAGTTCATCGCTTTCTTTTTCACATAGAATTTGAGATATGAAATCACGGATAGTGGAAGGAGGAGGTGAATCCTTCCATAATGTTCTACCTAAATCAAGGAATTTGTCATAATATAACTCAAATTCCACATGATAACGACAACAACAAGTGTCGAGTATGGTGATAGGTTTTACATACCATGGTTTTTTTTAAACAAAAGCACTGAGTGAAACATGAATTTGACGATTCTCTTCTTTGAACTTGTTGAATAACTCTATCTGAGCGGTTTCCAAGAGATGTTTTTCATGTTCTTCGTACTGATTTCGTGCTATTCTTCTTCGCATCACATGGCTTGTAGTTGGTGAAATATGCGAATTGTTCTTCCAATATTCATATATTATTTTTTTAACATTTTCTCCAAGTCTATCTTTGTATGGTTGCCTACAAATAGCTCTCCAACAAGCGAGTTCATCATTTACATCTATTTGCAACCGAAATTTATGATGTTTGTGCAAAGTTTTTCGTGAGGTTCCCAGTGCTCGTGCCATAGATGTTACCAAACGATTCTCTTGAGTACTTGAGGAAACCATTTCCATCTATATTCCTCTACGTACAATTGAAACATCTTTCTCTCTAGATCTCTTAATTGACTGTATAGCACTACTCATATTTTTTATCACCTCTTCCTTCATTTTTTTATCTTTGGTTGATTTTCGAATACCCAATAGTGTCATAGCTTATTTTAATTTCCTTAATGATAGGAGACCTTTCAATATTTGAGCCTGAACTGTCACCCGCTCATTTAAGAAATACTTTTCAAAAATGTTGTTAACACAATATCGTATAACATGGTCAGGTTTTTTATCTCGATATGTGTGAGTGTCAACATCTTCTAACATCTCATTATCGATAGTGATTTCATCTGTACATATTCGAAAAAATAGTACATATTCAATAAATAACTAAATTAATAAATATATCTAAAATTTCAAATATTTTTCAAATTAGTTCATAAAATAAAAATTAAGCTTCACATTTTACATTAGGAAAATTTTAAATATATCAATAGATCATAATATTTACATTTACATACCTGCTTCAATTTCTTCTTGAGGTTGATTTTCTTCTTCAATATTTTGAGGAATATCTCTATCTATTTACATTAAACAACATATTTTTCAAACTAGTTCATCAAATAAAAATTAAGCTTCACATTTTACATTAGGAAAATTTTAAATATATTAATAGATCATAATATTTACATTTACATACCTACTTCAATTTCTGCTTGAGGTGGATTTTCTTCTTCAATATTTTGAGGAATATCTCTGTCTTTTTACATTAAACAAAATATTTTTCAAATTAGTTCATCAAATAAAAATTAAGCTTCACATTTTACATTAGGAAAATTTTAAATATATCAATAGATCATAATATTTAAATTTACATACCTACTTCAATTTCTGCTTGAGGTTGATTTTCTTCTTCAATATTTTGAGGAATATCTTTTTCTGTTTACATTAAACAAAATATTTTTCAAATTAGTTCATCAAATAAAAATTAAGCTTCACATTTTACATTAGGAAAATTTTAAATATATCAATAGATCATAATATTTACATTTACATACCTGCTTCAATTTCTGCTTGAGGTTGATTTTCCTCTTCAATATTTGAGAGGGCTTCTAACTTTCTTTTGCGAGATTGTCTTGTCTCTTCTCTACGTTCCTCAGGGTCTCTTTTTCGATCATATTTTCTCGCACAAGTTATTCGATTTCCCATGATAATAGGCTATGAAGTTCAAACAATTTCCTTCAAAAAATTAGACAATAACTCAATTACAAAAAATATCACAAAAGATTTAATTTAAAAAAATTCAGTTTAAATTTTTTGCAAAAAATACTTACTCCAATCCGAAACACTTACTTTAAAAAATTCGAGAGAAAAGTCTTATAAAAATGAAACGAAGCTCAAAAGATTTATTTCAACTCAAAACACGTACATACCTCCAAGAAATGTCTTTTGAATGTATGTCCAAGAAATTTTTCTAAGTTCAAAACAATTTTTGCCAAAATCAGGCCGCCTCCAAGAAATGTCTTCCAAAAAATGCTCTTAAATCCAAACTTTGAAGAAAATTTTTTGAACCCAAACTAAGATCTTTGTAAAATGAGATGAAATGTGTGAAATGTGTGAAAATTTTGAATGATTTCGCGGCAATTTATATTGCCGCGAAATGTGTTTTAGTAGGGGCTCCGCAAAAAATTTCGGCCGATGGAAAGTTATACCATAGTTCGACCGAACTATTAAGTCGTTAGATTTAATGAGTCGTCGGTGGAAAACATAGTTTGTCCAAACTTAGATTAAAAGTTCGGCCAAACTAACGTGACACCAATTACGCAAAAACTAGGCTCTGAATATGGTTATGCAACTTTGGACTGATTAAATTCCATGAAAGGTTGTTAATTAACTGTCAGAACCAAGACAAACATTTTCATAATTGAATATAATTTCAAGAAATATAACTTTTATGGAATTTCATAAAATTTTACTAATTTTAATTATTTTTCTAATAAATTAGGTGCAAGCAATTTTTGAGGGTCATTGTGATTCAGTGAAATCAAAATTTTGTATCTCCCAAAATACATTGTAAAAAAAATTGAAAAAATTATGGGGCATTACATTGGTCCATTGTCTCTAATGGGTAGCTTTTAGACTTTTAGTTTATAACTTATATATTAAGAAATTTCTTGCGACGTGAAACATATCCAAAATACACAGTTTTTCGTATTGGACTAGTTCAAAAAATTCTAGTAATTATGATATGCATCCATTGGATTTGTAAATATGACGAAACCAAAGTAGACTCTGTCTAGATTTTTGTGACACATTTTGTTTTCTCAAAAACACAAATTTTCAATGAATACAACATTGCGTCATAACATGACTTCTTATGAATCCTTTGATTGTTAAGAAACAAACACTCAAAGAAACGCTAAGCTGACATATCAAATCTGCATTAAAAAAATTCAAAAAATAAGTAATAGAAAGCTAACAAAATTTCTCACAACTTTTATTTTTATCGCAAAATGAAATTCTACACAGAAAAATTGTTATAGTTTGCAGAAAGTTGAAGAACCGAAAAAAATGAAAAAATTTTCTCAAAAAAGGGAAAAAAGTGTAACCTAGCTTCACAAATGTGGAACCCAGTGGTATAATGTGTTAACTAATTATATATATGCATGTGAAATGTTTTATTTTAATACAGTTGGTCGAAAGTGGGATGCAATACATTTATACATTGCAAATAATGTTGATTGGATGAAGGTATGGATTGAACGATGAAAAGAAGCTAATAATGGTAGATCATCATGGTATGGTGTTTCTACATTGGTCAAAGAATTTGAACATAGTGGAGATACCAATCTTACACAAAGGGAAATTGATTTAGCACACGGTTTAGTACATTACTAGGCAAGCATATAATTCACCTATACTATTTATTTTTTTTACAATTATATTGATTCATATGGCATGATTTTTTATTAATTTTCAAAATTTCCAAGTTTAAATATGTTTATCAAATAATTACAATGCATTTCTTACGTGTTTTTCATATTGAAGTTGAAACACCGCAAGGCAATGTGGTGCAATGACTGCAATTTTCACATCAAAAGTTTGGGAGAAAAGAGGACAAATTTAGATAATGGGATAGCTGCAATATTTCAGGTAGAGAACATTGCATCTAGAGGTGACAGACATCCAAAAGTATTTGAAAATCAATACTATGGGTATTTGGATGATATACTTGAGTGTGACTTTAAATCATTCAAACTAGGTGTGTTCAATGTCAAATGGTACAGGCTATGAATCAATTAACGTGATCCCGATATAACTGTTATTCAACATTCTAATTGATTTACCATGGTTAATACAAGGAATGTTGAGCTAGGCTCAGAACCCTATGATCTTCTAATCCAATGTGAACAAGTATTTTACTCAGAGGTACCAGGTAAAGCAGGGTGGTCCTATGATGTTAGATATGATATTAGAGGAAGTACGATAAAGTATAATGTAGCGGAAGAAGATGATATTGAAGAAGAATATGATGTAGAGAAGCAAGGGCTTCATGCATCAGAAGAATATGTTGAAGAATTTCAAGGATATGTTATTCCAGACAATGTTCTGGACAAACTAGATGATATTGACAATACGTTGGATGAACAACTTGAAGAGGTCGAACCAAATGTGGGAGAGGATGTTCTGGATGATGATATAGATGATGATGATCATGATGCTAACATGGCCAATTATTTGAACATGAATTTTGAACACGATGATACAGATGATGAGTTGGATGAAGAAAAACATTAATGATATCAAAATGTTGAAATTTATGGGGAATGTATTTATATGTTCTCATTTAGTTTGTTCTCTTTTATTTATCTTCACTAGTAAATAACTTTGTCTAAGATATTATTATGGGAATTTATTTTAACTTGATCTTCATATGGAAACTCATTCAGCTAAAGGTGAGAGGAAACAATGCAATGGAAGAACTAGTGAATGAAAAAATTGAAATATATATAAAATACAATTATATATATATATATAATTAAACATAAATATAACTATATATATTAAATAACCAATATAAAAAATAAAATATAAAACAAAAAAATATCTAAAAAAAAATTCAAAAAACCAAAACTACTTCTAATTCCTGCATGCTATGAATTCTTCCCAACGCCACATGCTTCCCCTCAACCCATTAACTCATCGCACATGCCATCTTGGTCTCCCTGCACTCAACACAAATACCCCACCGAAACCTGACTCACTCAATACCGACGCATTGCAAACACTTACTCATCAGAGGACTCACCGCAGATGGTGACTATGCTTCATCCACATGTGACGGTGATGGTTCTTCATCCATAGGTGACAGTGCTTCATCTGACCACTGAGTAGAGGACTTGCCGTATAAAAAAAAACCACTCTATATTCGACCAGCAACCATGGTAAATTTCATTACTTATTTAGACTGACTGTGTGGCAACTACAACAAAAAATCCATGCTTATGTGTTAGTGTTAAAACATATTTTTAATTTATATTGGCAGATCTGAAATGACAGTATAAGTAGATTCACTTTTTGGTTTACAAACAATGACATAACTCACCTCTTCTTCTGTCATCTTCTATAAGAACTCTTTTCCACCAAGCAATAGAGCTTTTGGCTCACTCTTTGCAGCTCCATTCCCTTCTTGTAAAGGCAACAAAGTATGTTGAATACCACCCATCTCAAACTTATAACAATTCTTTCTTCCATCGTGCACTAATTTCCTATCAAATTGAAAAGGTCTACCCAGTAGCACATGACACACATCCATAGACATGCTAGCACAAGTCACTTTGTCTTGATATCTGCCTATTTGGAAAGCCACTTCACTTTTCTTAGTAACCAAAAATTCATGTCCTTTATGCAACCATGACACCTTGTAGGGTGTTGGATGCTTGACCTCCTTAAGGTTTAGCTTTTCCACCATTTCAGTGGACACCAAATTATCTGTGCTTCCACTATCAATAACTACTTTGCAACATTTCCCTTGGACTTTTCATGTAGTTCGAAACAAATATTTCCTTTGTGAATACTCTTGCACTTCCTTCTCTGGTTTCAATAGCACCTTGTTCATGAGAAGAGCTTCTCCAACCTTAGGTACATTCTCCACTATAGGAGCTTGTGCTTCTGCCTACTCTCCTTGTGCAACATAGTTTCCTCTTTGCCTTTCATTCTAATTATTAGGACACTCATAGGATCGATGGCCTAGTTTGTTACATTTGTAAGATTTGTAGACTAACTCTCTGCCTCTACCTATACCTCTACCTCGCTGGTAGGGTCTTCCACCTCTAGGCTAATATCATTTCCCTACTTGTTCTTGCTGGTTAGAACCACCAACTTCATCCTTGTAAGCTAGAGCCTTCCCTCTTCCAGTTATTTTCCCTCTTCCTTTGGAAAATCCTTTTCCTCTACCAAATGTATGTTTCTTGACTATCTTCTCGATCTTCTACTCTTAAATCATACCGATAGGCCCCCTCCATGGTGCTAGGAGATAACATGCTAATATGTTCTTGAATTTCCATCCTTAATCCATTGATGTACCTAGTTTTCTTTCCAGAGTTATCTTCTATATAACCTGCTCTCAAGTTAAACTTATATTACTCTTTTGTATACTCTCTCACAGTCAGAAACCTTTGTCTGAGGTTATGCATCTGTTTATAAAGACTCAGCTAATAATCCTTGGGTAATAATTTTTATCTTTTTATCCATGATAACAATTAGGTTAGTATAGGTTGGTCTTAAGTTAATTTGGTTCGGTCAATTAAGTTTGAATACGGTCTTTGAAATCTAAATTTTTAAAAAAATCACATGTGAGGGGTCTTGAAAGTAATTTTTCATGTGAATAGATATAGAATGACAACAACCCCCCCATTTATGTATTTATAAAAAAAAGTAATGGGTACCCTCATATTTAAAAAAAAAAATCATGTTTAAATCCTTGTATTTAATTTTTCTCACAACTATTTTCTTAGTGTTAAAACCTTTATATTGATTTAATTTTCATACACACCTTTTTATATAATGTTGGGATCCTAGGCTTTGTGTGGTTCTCATTGTGCTACAAATTTTTAATCCCAATAGCCTATCCCCAATCACGTGCCTTAATAAAGCCTTTTTACATAAATCAAACCCCACTGTTTCGTTATCCCACACCGAAAACCATAGGTGATTTCATTAAATCAATATCACAAACCATTCAAGGTCCATGTTCCCAAGGTTCTGATGACATTTGTCAATTGTAGTGAATTTTCCCAATCATTATACCAACAATATTATTGTCTCAATCCCTAGGTCCCCATGCCATTCTTGTAATTGAATTTCACATACATTTTAGGGTTGTGAGTTTATGGATTAATGCTAATCCCAAATTGGCTTAACATAAACCTTAATTAAGAAAATAATCATGATCAACAAGGTCATTAAATAGCTTGCCTGAGAATCTTTCATTTGAATGCTAGCCTTTTTACAGTGCAAATTTTCCATACTACGAAGCATAAGTAAGCTTTTCTCTCATGTAATTGAAATTAACAATTCATAATATAATTATGTAGCTTCATCAAAGCCCATTTAATCACTAAAATATTACATTATTTTTCTCGATTTCATTTATTTCTTTCATTTTTTCTCATGGGTCCCTGCACACAACAACTGCTTCTACAACTAATACAATGAGGCAGAAAGAAAATAAAGCAGAAAATCCTAGGTAGAAAGGATGTCAAAATTGTTGAATTGAAAATTAAAATGAAAATCCTGAGCAACAATCTAATAAATGTAGAAATATTCAAGGGATTTGAATAGGAAAATGACTAACTCTTAAATGCACAAGTTAGATTTATTGAATATTTAAGCTTGGTACAAACCCAACAAGAAATAATTAAGAACTCTTGGATCAGTTATGTTGTTCCTTGGGAGACAATCTCTGGCTGTTAGGAGATCAGTGCCCAAGACATTCACTGTCACTTATAATTAAAATTGTTTGTGGTCCCTTCATATGGTAACCCCAGAATTATATATTAAAACCATTTAATATTTACTGATAACAAAACTCTTCAAAGTGCCATTACATGATAAATGGGCATGAACAGGAGAACATGAAATGATAGTGAAAACCATTAAAAATATGTTGTAAATCACATAAAATATTATCTATGGTTTAGAAGAAAATAGTTGCAAGAAATGACTTCAGAATAAAGGAGCACATCATTAAGGAAATTTATTTTAACTCATTGATGTAAAGGCACTGGCAACTTCATTAATTTACTCCAACAGAAGAAACATACATAAGAAGGAACAAGAGGAACTCAACAAATTCATCAATTGTTGAAAAATTCTCTGAATATCTTTATTAATTCCATCAAGACAAAGTACAAAATTGGAAAAACTGTTGATTTATGGTAGCATCAGATGTGCTCTAACATTGTAATTTTGTATATAGACTAAGACACATGTATTCCATAATACCCAAAAAGGATTTTGGAAAATTCCACTTAGATATGGTTAAATTAATTAATCATTTTTAATGTTTTCCTAAGTCTAAACTTAGGGAAACTGATTAATTAAAGGGTATTAATTAAAATAAGTGTGAATATTCTAGATAAAGTCATGGATCATATCCCAGTTAATCTTAGCCCTTGATTATGTTTTAATCTTGGTTGTTGAAGGGTCAACGAGAAATTATAAGAAGGAGGGTCATGGGCCTATGGAAAACACATTGAGCATTTGGCATTTTCGAGCTTGTGAGAGAGACATGGATTTTTGATCAAGATCAAATCACTAGGGCAGGGTGTGCTAAGTGAATTTGATTCATTAATTGGTTCTAGAGAGGGGAAAATGCAGTAACTGGTCAAGAGGACCAGGAGTACATTTCAAAGAGAGAGGCAACAGTGACACAGTAGAGGCAGTGCATTCATATGGAAGGGTGATGCAGTTCCTGAAGGAAATCTTGTAGAAGTGACACAGTGCCTTCTAAATTCAGTTTAGAGATAGTTGGAAGCTAGGGTTTCTGAGCCAGGAGGGCCAAAACTTAGTTCCAAATCATCTTGATCGTTTGTAGAGGAGAGGTGATGCATTTCTTCAGCTTTCCCATGCAGGATTACGCAGTAGAAACGTAGGCATCACGTAGAGGTAGAGAGGGGCTTCACTAGCGTTGCACCAGATCAGATGAGGACTAACATAGTGTGGTATATCTCACATTTCTTCTGTTGTCAATCTCTGAAGGGTGAGCTGGATATTGGCACCTTAGTTGTACAAAAAAAAAAAATTCTTAAAAATACAAAACCCTCAGATCTACGGCACTGATTTTACCGAGTTGGAATTTCCTGGGGACTTAGTCCAAAAATAACTGTGTCAAATGTGGATGTTTTTCATTGTATTCTGTTCGGTTTGTTTCGACACTTAGATTTATTCCACAAAAGTAATTCAAATTTGTTGTAGTAGGAATCCAGATTTAGGATTTTTCACAAAAACTTTTGAGGCCCAAATTCTGGAACCTCCTTTCTTATTTGAACGAGTCTTAAATAAATTATTACAAAATGGACAGTTATGGAACTGTCAACTTCCCAAATTGTTTTCTTCGATCATTATAATCAAAGTAGAAAATAAAAACATCTTCACTAAAACAAAGTAAAGTGAATGTGAAACATCATTCGATCATGAGGTGGCAATGACCTGAGATCCTGGAATGGAAGAAGTTCTTGCGTCTGTATCATTTTCTTGTAGGGACATCCATTCTTTGCATTTTCTCCACAGGTTTACATTTGGGTTGGGACAATTTGCAAGCTTGACATGCGGAATTCTAAAATCATTGATCCTGGAATATGAGTGTTTTTCAGAGAGGAAAAAAAACAAACAAATAAATAAAATAAAATTAATAAAATAATAAAATTAAATTAAATTAAAAAAAAAAAATCATCATCCATAATAATTGAAAGTCTTTATGCAGAAAATTCACGATTTGTGGCTCCCTTCATAATAATAGTCTTTTCAAGTGTGTTTCCAAGTTTACTCTTCGCCTCAACTAGCAATGTTTCAAATGTCTCCCAAGGGAGATGATTTCCTTGCTGGTCCCAATAGGATGGCAAACCAACTTTGGTTCTTTTATCAAACAACACATTGAACCTTAACACTGCTTCTTTGAATTCCTTGAGCATTTTTTCTGTATTCTTCCTGTATGAATTCTTGATGATCATATTGTTAAACTACAACACACATCGAGTCTTGCCTTTAATCCCAAAATTCTTCAACCCTTGAGTAGTTTTAGAACTAATAAAATTATTTAATCTCTTGGCATATGAGGCCCTTGTTTGCAACTTCTCTTTATTGGAAACAATGAAATTTTCCAGTTCCCGGACAATACTCTTTACTTCCCCAATAATGATCAAAAAATCCCAAATGTTGTTGAAAACATCAATAATTTCATTCCAAATAATCTCCCCGACTAGAATAAGGGATACATTTCCCTTCAATTTATCCTTTGGCTCTTTGATCTCCTAATATACATTCTAACAATCCTGCATATATTTTCCAAAAAAGTCCTTGGTCATATGCAACTCATTCTCTGTAACCTTGAGCACTTTATAAGCTCCTTCCAACTCCCTCTGAGCTTTCTTTAAATCAATTTCTTGCAATCCTAACTCAGTTGAGACTTGAGTTAATTGGGCAGCAGGGTCTTCTGAATTAGATGAAACAAATATTGTACAAACATGAAAATCATTTGGTTTCTGCAACATCTCACATGTCTCCTTCAGTTTTTCAATTTCTTGATCCTTGGCTAGCAGATCTTGAAATAGTTTCTATTTCTCTGTCTCCACCTGGGCTACTTCAGTAGTCATAGGATGCTCACCTGTTGGAAACTTCAGCTCCTTCTTCAAACTCTGAATTTCATATTCAACAAACTCCAACAATTTCTAAATTGTTGATATGTCTTCAAGATCAACACCATCTTTAACAATTACTTTCTTCAATTCCTCATTCTGCGTGGAATAAGATATTGAGTTAGATTTTTCCAACTTCAGCTATTTAATCACTTTACTTAACATGTTTTCAGCTTTAGTAGTAGATGAAGTAGTCTTATTCAAATCATTAAAGATTAATTGTCTTGTTTGATTATGTAAATTAATATTTTTAGGAAGAGGAATTTTCTTGGCATCTACTGTCAAATTAAAAATTTTTAAAGAAGAATTATAGGTCACATTCATAGCTGAAGTGTGAGAGAAATCTATCTTCAACTGATCCCTTTCTAATTCCATTGTTGTCAATAGTCTTGTCTGCTCAAGAGAAATTTGAGCCTCAGACTTAGACTCAATGTTTTTTCTTATCTTCTTATTTCTTTCTTCAATCTGTGAGAAAAATTTCTTAATGTTTGACAGGGATTCATGACTTGAAATATTTGGAAGAGGAGATGAGGGAGTGCAAGAGATATCTCCCAATTGCAAAGAATATGTAGGCAAAGCTAAAGAGTGTTCCTCTTCCATGGAATTTTCCTTCTTGGCTTCATTCCTTGTATCACTTTCCAAATCAATTACTTCCCATCTTCCTATTATAAGACCATTTTCAGTAGGGTGAGAAGTTTCCACCTCCATCTGCTTAGAAACATAAGTCTTTCCTCCATTTTCTAGCTTCTCCATCACTGGCCTTGATTCATGAACAAATGGTGAATAACCATTTTCCACTCTACAGTTTGAAATCACATGGTATAAGTTATAAGCTCATTTCCCCTCCAATGAAAAATGCATGTGAGTCAGCATGTTGTGAGAAACTACCAGGGCATTCCTAGTGTTCACAATGAATGGACCTATTTCCCTAGGTAGATTAAGCATATGACATTTCTTCACCAGAACAAAATGTACCTAGTCAACATTAAGACCTTGCCTGATGGACACCAAGGCAAACAATATCAGGGGAACAAACATATGTGATCTGAAAGGTTCTATATCATCTCCAAATAATCTAATTTCAATATGCTCTTTATGAGCAAACCAATCTCCATATCTCACATATTTTCTCAACTTCAACAAGGATTGAGCTTCAAGAAATAATCTAGGTGCAACCCCTCCATTTAAAACTTCATATACTGTAGGAAGGAAAGAGGAGGTGAATTCAAAAATTCCTTGATTTCCTACCTCTTTTCTCACCAGGTCTGTCAAAAATACCATTGAATTCTTATTCTTATTTACATCAACAATGTTCAACCCCAACTCAGTAAAGTTATCCACATTACTGTACATAAATAAATATGTGACTAAACAAGGAAACCTAAAACTACGAGTGATTGACAAGCTCATAAAATGATTATTGATAGCATTCTCTAGATAAGTGGGAATATCCAAAATTACCCGAGGCTTCATAATCAAAGCAAAAATTCCTAGAATTGACTTATCTATGACCATGGCATCTTCCCTCCCTAGGACTTTGGCCAAAATTTGAAGAACTGGTCATACATATTAAGCAAAGGTATTCAAAGAAAATTGTCTGACTCTAAGGAGAATTTTTCTTTTTTAGGAAAGAGATAAAATACAATTTGGGTAAATTTAGGACCTCACAATTCTTGAAAATATGAAGAGAGGGATTCATTAGTAAAATTCACATAAGTCTCTGGAGAGGGATAAAAAAATATTGCATTATCAATTGAGATGACAACTGGAAAATATTTTCCCACAATTGGTTCATGACAAATAATTTATGAGGCTACATGGATGAAACAAACCAACGAATAAACTCAAGAAATAGGTAGGTCTGGGGAAAAAACAATGACAAGACTCCAGACTTAATCAAAGCATAGTAAATTGGGGAATTTGCCTGGTTTAGAAATACATGCTTATAAAATAGAGGGTGGTCTATTGTGCAGATAGTCTCCACAATGCTTGTTTCTTTTTCCATTAGTGGGATATGAGTGGAATACGTGATAATGGAAACTTTCTTCATAATTTTGAACAATTATATGAGAATAGTTACAGGGGTTACCTAGTTGCGTCCAAATGGTTGCTGATTTGGACACTGGTACGAGAATTTGGAGACTTTAGCGATTCGGGAGGCAGAAGTAAATGCAAGTGAGGACACGCCTCCTTTTATAGAAAAGGAAAATGAATGGCTAGGAGAAAAACATACAGAAACAAATTATATGATGAAGTGATTTACATACATTTGCGGGTGATGTGGAAGGTGACCTAGCTTGCTTGATTTCGTCACGGGGTCTGTCGACTGTCATCTGATTTTCATCACTACAGAGGGAGTCTGTAGTATGGGCTCAATCACAGGGCAGTGCCCCTGTAGAAGATCTGGGCCACACATTCTGGTCAACCGATGGGGGTCAAATATTCCAGTGGAGGCACCCCACCAGTTAACTTTCGATGACTTTGTTACTTCGCTCACACTCCATCATCGGCAACCATTTAAAATGGCAACATCCAAGAAATGTAGCGCCTGTCCTTTAACCCAACGCACCAAAAGGTGGTCTCGTTATATGACACATAACGTCAAATACTGCTTAGTGTTGCTTTTTTTTTCAAAAGTTAATTTTGTGCATATATATTTTTTTAGAATTTTCAAAGTACATAATCTCCTATGTACAACATACAATAAATTTAAAACTAGGCACAACAACGTAATAGATAATTTTTTTGAAAGGATAAGGGTGAAATAATTTCTATTAAAATTAATCTCTTAGCAGGCCACAACTAAAACATCTATATCCAGAATCCCCAAAGCATCAGATTCCAATATAATAAGAAGAAAAACTTCCCTACAAAAAATTTAAAAGGAATTTACAACAATCTAAATATATGATCAAGGAAATTGAGTAATATTGTTCTTAGTTAATTGATTCATTGCTCCAAAATATAAGATAATTTGACATGTCTAATGTACCATTCCCAGAGTATTCCAACAAAGAATTTTCATCAATGATGTGTTAAGTCACAGGAGTGGTATACGAAATGATATTGGAAAATTAGAAAGATATAACTTAGAAATAATTTCCAATTTCTTTGTTAAACCACATACCAACTGCATCATGGTCAAAGAGACGATATCCATAATAGCATAACAATCACTATTATTAGAAGATAGGATACACATTCCATAAAGTATGCTCTTTAACCAACCATAGTATATTTCTCACATATTGAGCATACATGGGTAATGGAAATCCTTCCCATAAGCTTCTAGTTCAACAATTCTAAAAAATAATTCATCAAATTTGTTGGAGATCAGAAAATATATCTTTTATTTTTCTATTTTTAATTTTTTTGTAATAAAATTAGGATAGACACTTGAAGTTAAGAGGCTTGAACCACTTCATATTTTCACGTTGTTTTTATCAAATTAATATGGTATTTTTCTATAACTTTCCTTGTTATCTTTTAGTGAAATCGAAATATTAATCATTTTTCTTAATATAATAGATATCTTGTATAATTTATTAGTTATTGTCAACTATTTATTTCATTTTATTATTAGAATGATTAATTGAATGATACATATATGACCGTTGTGAGTGTAGTCAATTCAATTAACTATTTATTGAATTTTACATCATTTTCATTGTAGTTTATTTATGTTGTCAGTCTGAAGATGTAAATATTAGGCTTATTTCTAATCTTTCATAATTCATGCATAATAATAATAATAATCCTAGGATATATAAGAGTGATAATATTTCAGTATATATTTTATTTTGAATATATATAATTTCAACCTTTAGTTTACAACGGTTTTTCCAAAATCTCTTTCAGAACCTCGTTCATTAGAATATTCTTTTAGGATTTCTCCATATTTTGGAGCAATGTATTTAGGGGGAAACTGGGGCACATAGTGAGAATCACCATCAAATTTGGAGGTAATAGGGGTTATGTCAAAGGAAAATTTATTTCACTATTTCACTATTTCAAACTAAGCATGAGATAGAAATCTTGGTTTCAAAAGAGGCTACAGTGGAGGACGAGCCAAAAAAAAAAAAAAAAAATTATCCACATTGTTAAACAAAGAGTATGGCTCACTCCTAGATTCAAAGGATATTTCTAGATATGGATGGTATCTAGACATTAGTGCCACTTTCCATATGACAAGGGAGTGTGATCTAAATTAGCCACCTAGCTTAGTAGCTACTAGATACATGGTGAGGTGTGGGATCCACACTTAAGGAAAAATCAATACAAGACAGGGTTAAATTGTGTTTGAGTTAGAATCAAGATGGATTATAGCCATTCATCATGTTCTATATGTTCCTCGTATGAGAGTGAATGTGCTCTCCATTTCAACCTTGGAGGATCAAGGCTATACAACTGATTTCAGAAGAGAGTCAGTATATTTATGGCTAGAGGGAGTTGTGTATGCTAAGTAATCCATCATACTGGGGATCAAAGAGGGAAAATTGTACTGATTATGGGGTCAAACTCTAGTTCGAGAGGGACATAGAGCTAGTTATGCAACATTTTTTAGGAGGCAGGAGGACCACCTAAGCAGACCCACTTGGTGGGAATGGACCCAAATGAAAGAGATGGGATACTCATATGAAAATGACAGAGATTTAGTTGGTAGCCATAGTACATATGAGGTCGAGTTTCCAGATTCAGAGGGAGAAGATTTCTCTAGTTCAAAGGGAGCAATATTTTGAAAAATTTTTGAAAAATGATTTTGAAAAAGTTTGTGATTCTACTCTCATTTATAAAAAGTGATATTAGTAATATGTTTAACATGTAGCTCCAAACCAAAGTTATGCATTTTGGTTTCATTATTTTTCACTTTAGAATGTCATGGTTACATCAATCCACCTCCCAAGGTGTTTATATCAGGTGTGATCAAGTTACATGTATATATGGTAGCATATTTTTTTTTAGCATGGTCACAATGTTTCTGAAGGAAATGTTTACAAAAACTTAAAAAGCAAGGATCCTACTAGTGTTTAGATCCTCTCTTACATGAAAATATATATGGATTTTTCCATTATATTAAATCTGGGTATATATAGTTTCAAATGTTACCATTACAAAATGATTTAATGACAAGGATACAATGCAGATAATTGATTTTCAAATTTCTCATGGAAGACACCACGTACTAATGACTCAATCATATGAAGAAGGTGGATCACCATGTATTAGAGTTTACTTAAGGTCAATTAATACACTTACTTGGCCAACAATTATTGAATATTATTAAAACTTAGCAAGCTCATTTTGAATTTCATGCTATACATTTGTTTTGGCCCAATGTTAATGTCGATATGTTTGATATCTAGCATGGGGAAGCGTTGGTTCTACATTTATTTTTACAATTCCTTCATATACCTAATTAGAGTATGAGAATAACAACCATAAAGATTCGATTTTAGGCTTGTGTCCTGTTAGCTCCCTGTAATCAGCAAGATTGGCAAAGTCTGATCACAGGGAGAAACATCGTTTCAACCACTTTAGGATTCTAGGATATAGCCCTCCTGAATCCGGAGAGGGATCTCTCCAATAATTTCAAAGATGTATTTGTCTTTGAAGTTTGGGGTAATAATATTAGGCTAGTTATGAAGGCCAAGGGTTTGTTTTGTTTTTTGGATGGTTGAGCATGATTATTTTTTGATGAGAAAGTTCTAAGTGCAAAAATTTTCAAAGGTGAGAAGTTGCAAGTGAATAGAACAACTTTGTCTAAAAATATAGATATAACACTGGTTTTTAGTCCATTGGGCTATGGATTCATATCAAGGCTTTAATTGAGCAACAACATCAAGAGTGATCCAAGGGGTAAGTCATCTATATCACAAGATCATTGAGATTAAAATGATGGAATGGAAACAATAAAGTGTTGGAGGGGTGGAAACTAATAATAATTTCACAAGGGATTTATAGTCAGTCCAAACAAGAAAAGCCTCTTAAGTAACTGTTTAAAACCAACTAAGAACAGGGCTAACCATAGAATTCTTGGGCAAGTTTGTATTAAAGCAACTTAATTGACAAATAATCCAATAATCTGCATAATTACCTTCAAAAAGTATGAAAACGCATAAGAGAAACAAAGTGTAACCTAAGATCAGATAAGGTACTTTTAAACCTAATCTGCTTTCGACCAACACCAAGGGAAACCTTCAGAATCTGCCTTTGGAGAATAGAAACTGAAAACAGGGCAAACCATCACTTTTCTAGTCTAACTTTAATAAGAAAATGATGAAAATAACTTTCAAGAACAATGTTTTAAGCAAACAGTAGGACGAGGGAACGCCAAAATTCCTAACTGACTGTATTGAATTATTCTAAATAAACAAATTGGAGGAAAACATTGATATAAAGCTTATCAGTGAGAGAAGGGTACTGGTAAACAGTAAATCTTAACTCTATAAATGTTTTTCTTTATTAGAGAATAGTGAACAATATGACATACATAGAAGGAAAAACAATAACGAAGAAAGGGGCACTTCACCAGTGATATAGACCAAGATCCCAAGAAACAACTTGTTATTGATGTCAAACCAGTTACAGTCTTCAGGTCCAATGTTTTAGTCTAGCAATCATCTTCACTATTCAGCCTAACTAATCTAAACACAAACAGAGCTCTAAGGGCCAATGAACACTATTTACAATCAGAAGCTTTAAGCTCAAATATATTTCAAAGTTCTGCAATCAACTCAACCAACATTTTCTCATCTTCTACAGAAGTATTATAGAATAATGAGGAGGTGAGATCTGATAAAAGATCTCCCAGGGAAATTAATACAGACTAATGACTTCTCTGCCTTTGAGGGGCTCGATGGAGAAATTTACAGGTGTTCTATCTGTATTAATTTTTTACATTTAAGGTTTAAGCTCAGTGGGAGTTTTTGTTGACTTTTAGGCTCTGTTTTAGGATGTAATAACTCTGTTGATATTTTGTGCATTAAATTCATTTAGCATAATTAAATCTTTGGTTGCGCTAAGGAAAATATCTTCATTTGATTAATAACTTCGACCTCTGTTTGAAATCTTTGAGGCACAGGTGGCTTTGTGGTAGATGGGAGGAATCAATTTGCGTCAGATGTGGCGGTGGAAGCCTTTCTGTTTGTTAAACACTTATAATTTTCCTTTAATTGTGTTTTTAATTTGGGGGATTAGGATTTTGATAATCAATCTTAGCCATGATCCCCACAAATTTGTCTTCAATCTTCTGTTCTATTGTGTTCTGTCTTCAACATTGATACTCTTTTAATTGTGACTTAGAATCACTGTGTCTTGTCGATGTGCAAGCCGCGCAGGGTGCGTATGGCATCAATGCCTATGAAGCATTGACGAGACATGTTTCCAGACCCTTTATATCTCTTTCCCTTTGATAAATGAAATTCTAGAGGATCTTCACCCTCGGCTTTCATTTTTCTTTGTTATAATGGGAAAAACATTTGAACTTGCAAAACACAAACAATTTTTAAGAAATCCTGCGTTTTTGGGTTTTACTGCTGCAGAGGGTGAGGGGAGGAGCATAGCCATTGGATGGCAGCATCCAACGGTGGAGATCTGCGTATAATATTCAAAAAGAGAGAGATGGGAAGTAATGTGGGAATGACCTGGGACCGTCCGATCTAGACACATGTACGGTCCAAATCCAATCGAAGGATTGCAATCGGCGGAGGAATCATGTTAATGCGCTTGGAAAAAAACTTGCAATTCGATTAAGCGATGACCATTGATCTGAGGATCAGATCAATGGTGGGGAATGAATCGGTGGGTTTTGAAGAGGAGGTAAGATTTGTGATTGGAGGGAATGAGGACCATTATATCATGGAAGGCGGAGAGGAGATCAACGGTGAACAACCAATTGGGGATCGGCAATCGGGGGGAACAAACAAACATTCCCTATGAAACTTGCGATGTGATTGAGTGTGGGCCATTTGATCGGCTTACAATCAACGGTCGGGATTGCTTTTAAAGCGAACCAGCAAAAACCCTTATGATATATGAAAAACCAAAGTTTTAATATAAACAAAGGTTTAATGGTATGGGCGGGATATATATATATATATATATATATATGAAATGGTTAGGCAGTCGACTACGTGGCCTTGGTCTATATGAAATACAATACACCCAGGGCGTATATAATAAAGGGCTAATCGCAATCGGAAGTTCGGGCCTTCGGGCTTTTCAATCTAACCATTGAAATTTTCCGATGTGATAAGCACTTCAGCCTTTACGCTTGGTTTTACAAAGAAAAAAAAGGACCGGGGTTTATACATATGGGACTTAATCGCATTGAAAGTTTGATGCAGTCCTTCAATCAACCTATTTGAAACTTGCGATGCGATAAGCACTTTGTGAGCCTAGCACCTAGTTCTAGGGTGCGGGCATATGGAGGGGAAGTGGTTAAAGACTTAGCCCAAGGGGGCTTAAGCCTTTATGCAAAAATATGTATTTTTTCATGAAATTTTCAAGTTTTTCAATGGATTTGGGGGTTTCGGTATAGTTTAAAAATAAGTTTTAAACTATGTAAAGAGGACTTTCATGAATGGGAGACGCGAAATCATGAAAAATAGAGGAATTTTATGGAGAAAGAGGGGAGAAAATGAAGGTTAGTTTTGAGTGGAGGAAAGGGGAAAATGATGACTTAGCAACAGTCTTTTCTCATGAAATCAATAGAATTTCTAACTATAAAAAAGGGAACAACAGTGAAGATTTGGACAGAGGCATGAGGCCTTCAAGAGTCTTCAAGAGCCAACACTTTTTAGTAATAAAATTTGTTCCTTGAAGGCTCAAAAAGTTTTAGCCACCTTTTGCTATAAAAAATTTTATAGGTGGCTAACGTGTCCCATAGAATGATATGCATATTCAGATATATGTCATTCACAACTCGTTGTCCAACAATCACAGGGAAAGCACATTGATTCTCTTAGAGACATAATGAGTTACCACAATGACAAATTTTATATTTCTTTCAAACTTGTTGAATCTACCTTTTTACAACAACAAGCCAACTTAATTTGGAGGCTGAAAACCTATCAAAAAGGGGATTGCAGATGATGGTGGGTACCCTACACTATGTTCACACCATTGCTAGTCAAGAGGTGTCGGCGAGGACACATAAAATTACCATGACTGTCATTACACCTCCTTTTCTGTTTATGTTTCATATCTCGTTTCTTTTCTGTTATTTGTTGGATGTTGGATAGTGACTTATCTCATATGTAAGACTCATGAATATTACTATTTTTTGGATCCTTGTCACATGTGCTACTTATGCACTATATGATTATTGTATGTTTCTATTATTTTTGCGTTCGATTTGCTTTATTTTTTATCTCCCTACTGTTAGAGGGGTGGTTAGTGATTAAACCACTCTGAAAGCATGTATATGGCACAAGGAATGTTGAATATGATGGAATATGTATAACTCATGTAAACTGTTTTTCTCGATTTAATAACACAGTTTGTTTTTTCCTCTGGAAAAAAAAAATATCTAACCTCTCTTCCTCTTCGAATGAGGAAAAAAAACAATATCAAAATTTAGAATTTCTATCCCTAAATAATATCTAACCAACTACCATGTATTTGATCAACATGGTGACAAGGGGAAGGCACCAACCTCAAACCAATCCACAGATGCTCCTAAAGAAGTGCTTACTGAAGAAAAAAATTATATGTCGATCGATATGATCCAAACATTCAAGAGGATTCTCATAAAATCAAACAAGAGACTCTGTTTATTAATTACGATTGAGCCATAGACAGAAGATATAAGAGACCAAATCAAAACTGTGATGACCCAAATATGTCAACATGGGGTAAGAAACTCATTTAATTATCCCATTTCTCTATTTATGATTTTTATTTTCTCATCCTTCATAAAATATATATTTATTTTACAGGGTTTTTTGAGGGAGTTTGAATCTCATGGTGAGACTATGGGGGTCGACGTTGGTAGAAACACCTTTTCTCCTCTTGTGAGTGACACAATGAACACACTAATCATAAATGCAAATCCTGAATAGGGTGACACACCATTATTTGCACCCATTTAACAACACACAGAAGGATGTGTGACATGATGTAGACCATGATTCCATCACATCTAGTCAAGAAAGTTTTCCTAGGTTTACTCGTGTTACTAGCACGGGAACACTACCAGTTACGTTCTTGGTAGATGATGACCATGCTCCCATGAAATTAGAAAATCTTACAGGTATTTAAGAAGTGTTTTACATATTAATTATGATCTAATTTAAATCTACATATAGAGTGTAATTATTTTCAAGTAATGATAATATCATTTTGCAGGAAATAATACCTTCTATATGCACTTGATTGAGGCAGCCTTGAAAATATTTGGGCCCACCATTCGCACAAGGTGGAATTCAAAAAATTCAATGTTGAAGGAAGAACTTATCAATAGGTTGTTTGGCATGTTCGGAGATGGTACCTTCAACAAAAGTGAAGTTACCACAAAGGCAAGCCTATATTTAAAATATTTGTGAGACCAATATAGGGCTCATTTGAAAAATAACCCAAAGTATGAGCGCCCTCCAGTAATTTTAGAAAAATGAGTGGAAAGCCCTCCTAGAAGATGCAAAGGATAAAAAACTTCGAAAATAAGGGAAGACACCACCCAGACTAGGAAGGTATGAGGCACTTTTATTAATGTAATTATGATGATTTCTAATCAATATTGTGACATGTAATTAAGCTTTTCAATATTGTAAATATAGGTTCCCAGAAACATCTAAATCCACAAAGGCGAGAATAAAAAAACATGGCCAACATTATCTTGGGCCTGGGGATTATTAAAATCTGGCCGCAAAAATTGTAAGTATATAAAAAAAAATTGCATCCAAATTTTAGATTCTTAATAATTTTAATTTAATATTGCAGAATAAAAAAATTCATGTTGTCATGCAAAATTTAAGGGTGAACAATTCAATGAAAATCCCATGGAGGAAGACCTCAAGCTTGCTTACAAGAACAGATATCAAGTTGTTGTTGAATGTAGGACAAGCACGAGGTATTCACGTACTAGTTTTGATCCCCCACTTGAGACTGAGGTAAATAAAAGCAACAAAGAGAATTTATAAATTAATAATTGTATACAATATATTGTTTTTTATTTTTGGCCATAAAGTAATGTGCTTGATTGTAAGAAGCAGCCAAACAGTGTAAATGTTGATGTCCCAAGAAATGATGGAAGACATGAGCCTAGTGACAGTGGAGTGTGAATTGAAACTGATGTTCAACTCGATTCTGGAGGTATTTCATATGAGTTATAAAAAAAAATTGTATGGATTAGAATTATATTTAAATGCAAATGGTGTATTAATTATAAATCTTCTTGGCTCTACTCTAGAGTATGTATGGGATGAGGCCAGAAAAGAGGAGGAACCTATGGCCAAATCTGAAAGTATCCTGCTTCCCTCTACTAATGAAGAAGGTGATGAACATTCTACTACCTTTTTATTAATAAAACACTTGTATTAATAATGAATATAAATAAGAATTTAACATTTTATTCTTATTTCAGTTAATGCTCTTACACCCTTACATCAGCATAGACGTTTGACTAGGTTGGGAGCAAGACATCTTACAGTTGAAGGGGATGACGTCCATGCTTCATACATGAAAAATTGCAAGAAACCAAAGAAAAATTGATTGTACTTGTAATTTAATTATAACGATCTTGTTTCAGATTATGTATAGCATACAGTTTATTATAAATCATACTTAGATCAATTTTTTTTA
This sequence comes from Pinus albicaulis, assembly GCA_034641835.2. Lineage (NCBI taxonomy): Eukaryota > Viridiplantae > Streptophyta > Pinopsida > Pinales > Pinaceae > Pinus > Pinus albicaulis. The sequence continues at coordinate 765,981,681 of CM076583.1, read as the reverse complement.
AAACTCTATGAATGAATGAATGAATTAATGAATGAATGCATACATGTTTACTATATATTTATTTAATAATGACGTATCTTAATATCTTTCTTTCAAATATTTCCTATTAGATAGATTGGGTATTGGGGAATTGAGAGTGATGTGAGGGGCTGAGGGGCTATGAAAGATTCCACCTTCATGTGGTTGGCCTTGTTCATTAGAGAATAAATTAATATTTTGATAATCTTGGAGTAAAACTCCAAGATCCAACAGAGCAACAACAAGCACAATGTTGAATTCGTTGTTGCTTCATCAAGTGGAGGGAGGTTTGCTCCAAGATTAAACTACACCAATAATTTATTCTCGAAACCAAGAGGATCTCATTCAAGTATTCATGAACTCAAGTTTTTTAATTATTATTTATTGGTGAAATTAAATTTAATTATTTGTCAAATTTAATCTAAATTTGACTCATTGGTCTCATGAATACGTGTAGGAAAATCTGTTTCGATTTGGATGTTGAAGAGGAGCAACTATCGGAAGAAAATATCTCAAAAAGGTGACATTACATTTACCATATCCACGATAGGTCCCGAATAAACAATATGTACATTGAGAAATGTAGTGCAAGAAAGAACTTGTACATGTTTCAAAAAAGAATAAATAAGACATGATAGAGATGTATTACCCACATTGAACAACCAAGAGAAAGTAATGCACAATAAGGATGAACTTACAGGTTTTCAATAGGTTGAAAGGAAATTGTATAAAGAATAAATACAATCATATGGATTTGTATGTCCATATGGAGCAATACAGTAGTTGTAAAACTTATGCCTTTATTTTTTGTGTGATCATATACCTCATTTTTAGATGTTTATAACAACCATGAAGTTGTTATTTTATTATCTTGCAAGCATATCGTTGAGGTATGCAAAGCTGATGTTGAGAAGAAATTAGTTATGTGTCTATAAAAATCTTTTATTCTTCCATTGCTTAAATTTTCAATTGATGTGTGATTGATGTTATGATCTAGAAGTGATTTCTACATTATATTAAATTTAGAAATTTATCTATTTAAGTAGGATCATATGGATAAGAGTCACTTAGGATTGAATTTTTGTAATTTACTTAACCCGAGATACTTCATGTTATCCAAGATAACCATTAGGTTTGTTTTGAGTCATAAGTTAATTAGGCTGAGTCAATTAGGTTTAAATAAGGTCTTTGGAAATCAAAATTTCAAAATAAATGCACATAGGAGGTGGTCTTAAAAGTCATTCTGCATGTGATAGGGGTCATTTCATTTTAGAATAAAGTGTTTTTATGATTATTAATCATAGGTTATATGGTTAATTATCATATCAATTATAAAGTGCCATTATGTAATAAAGTTGGCACCTGAAATAAATTGCTCGCAGGATTAAAGGGCTAAGATCAGGTGCAATTAGATCAACGGCCTGTTAGCACTCTGTAATTTATGAAGGTTGAAAAAGAAATCACAAAGCTAACCAGAAAACCACTTTGGAGTTTAGGATCTAGCCCTCCTAAACTCAGAGAGGGGTCTCTTTGGTAGATTTAACTTTTTTTATTGGGAATTTTAGGCTAGATATGAATGCTTAGTTGTTTGATAGATTTTTTATGATTTTTTAATTTTTTTGGTTGATTAAGTTCTTAAAATTCCATTGGGCTATGGATTCTATAAACTAGCATGGATCTGTTTCACATTTTGAAAGGATTTTCACAGGGCAATGTAGGTGAACTAACTGGATATTTTAGAGCAGTTAAGAATTCTTTAACTTGATATCAAAGGAAAACATTGAAATTACCTACAACTAGAATCAGAATGCATGTTTCAACAAATTATGTTCATCACATTTTCTGTAAAGTAATTCAGATTTAAGAACACATAAGCATGGAAACGAAGAAATAAACACATAAACAATGAGAGAAACACATCACCAAATAATCCAACACATGAATCCTGTTAAGAAGTCCCTTTTATATTGATCAAACCATCAAATGGAAAAGTATAATAGCTTCTGGAGTGAAAATATCAACCCTCAATACTTCAAAAACTGAAGTATTTATACAAATATTTACAAAACATCTTTTCATAACTTATCAGGATATATTTTAGGAAAATTTAAAATAAATTATATCTCATATTACAAACTAATAGGGCTACTTGGAACTATTTGAAAGGTTTCCCTAATCTGAAGGAGTTTGTTGTTGATCTATCACTTTGGTCCTTGTTGCATTGTTGTTTCTCTGACTGAAGATAAAGTTACTTACTTAGTCTACTAACTTGCACAATTTCTCCCATATTTCTTCATCTAGAATTGACATTTTAGTCACCCTCTTGTAAACCTCATCTGCTTCAATATAATTGGCAACAGTAGGCTTAACTACAAAAATATGATTTACCTCATGATTTATGTAAAAATCATTCCCTAATACCTTAATAAATTCTTTTCCTGTTAAGAAGCCCTTTATTATAGCAAACTTAGAGTTGTCTCTAGCCACTTATTTCAATTTACTGATGTAGTATTCTTGTGTTATTAATTTAACATTTATTACAAATAAACTAGGAAATCCCTTCTTGTTCAGTGTTTTAAATCTGCTGAAAAATCTGTTGACAATAATCTTAATCCCTGACATTTTTTTGCCAACTGTAGAATGAGTTTCTCTTTGGTCAAAACCTTTTTCACTTCAAGTATAGTTTCAGTTCTGTCTTCAGTTCCCACTTCCTCCAACTCATATTTTTTCTTAGAATTCAGGAATCTAATAATATCAGTGGCTTCAATGGGTTTATCACCAAAATTTTCTTTGATGTCTTCAACTACTGCTGACTCTTTTTCCATTTGCAGTGTCCTTTCCAACAATCTTTGGGAATTTTGTGCCTCTGCTAAGTGTGAAGTTTCACTTCTGTTCTTCTGCTCCTATAAGGATTTTACCTATCCTTGTATTCTTTTGATTTATTTAGTTTGTGTTGACATATCCTCCATTGCTTTTGTAACTTTTATTACAACATATGTAGGTTGTATTAGAGGTATTGTTGATATAGAAGTGCACGTAGTTGGTATTGTTTTGAGGGGCACTGCATTGAAAGGAATCATGGCTAACTATGCATTTTATTCCTTATCCTTGATTATCTTATCCGTTTCTGCCTCCATGCTTTTGATTTGAGCATTTTGCTCCATGATAAGCTTAATCACATCTTCTTTTTGGGTCTCTGACTCTTCTATCTCCTTGGTTTGTGGATCCTCTGTTAATGGAATCTTCAATTGCTTTATAAGGGTTGCAATATATGAAATTTTCTTCTTTATCAATTATTTATATGCCTTAGCATTCTTTGGATTATATCCCATATTTATGACAAGATATTATAATGATTTTATTCTGGTGTCTTTTGATAGAGATGAGAGATTTTCAATCTTGAGTCAAGATTGAAAATTTGTAAGAGATACTTGCAATTTTGAAACATTCATTGAACTATATTTTTTCTAAATTGGTCTACTTCTATTATATCATACAGTAAAAAAATTACAATCATCATCCTCCGAAGTTGGAAAGCCAATTCCGGCGGGAAATTCCAATTCCAAAACAAAAAAAAGGGGTCGCCCCAGGCAGGGAAACCAGTCCAAGAGATAAGTTTAGTAAGCTTAGAGTAAGCTTCCCATGTAGGGAAACCAACCTTGTACATAACATGTTTAAACCAAAATCAGAAAATAAGAAGCAGCGAAGTAACTGGAAATTGACTGGAATTAGAAAGAAGAACCCAAAAGTTAGGCTGATGGATTCTTGTCATCTTGAACTGGTGGTTGGAAGATCTCCTCCACAATTCTGCATGTGTACTCATATTCATCGTCCTCTAGCTTGGACACTTGGGCATTCGGCAGAGGAGAGAATGGCGTGTGGGCATTTTACGGAGGGGAGGAAGCCACCTGAGCCTTAGTATCAGCGCTGGTGCCATCCTCGTCCAAGTCCGAGATGCAACTGCGTTAACTGTTCGAGGCCTGTTTCTTTTGTTGAATTTGTTTTAGGACTTCTCTTAACCTTCTTCCTGTAGATGATTTTTAAATCCTTTGGTGAGCTCCTTGAAGATGAAGGGGATCCTTCCTCCCTTTGTATCTTCCATGTCTTCTCTTGAGGAGTAGGGGTCTCTGAAATAGAGGTGGAAATGAGTTACTACTCTGATTCCTGCAAGGTGTTCTCTGTCCATTTCAACTAATTCATATACCTCTCAATATATGGCCTTTGTTTGTGCACATAAGGAGTGGTTTTTTTTCCACCCTTAGCTTGGAGATTAGGCCAAAAGGTTCATAAGCCCATGTAAATCTAAAATTAAATTTAATTTGTTTGAGGATATTTTCTACTTCTTCACCTGCTGCTCTACTGTTGCAAATGAAAGGGCCAACCTGTGTTTTAATTCTGAACTGAGACTTATTATTTGCTAAGAAAAAATGAATTTAATCCAAATTTATCATTTCTCTTATATACTTCAAGGTATTTTGGCAGCTTGTATGGTGGAAGCTCACATCCATACACCCTAATCCCTGTGTAGTTTTGGTGGAGGTACTAATCTCCTGTTTTAGTGTGCTCTATCAGGTGCAAGATCTTCTTAATTTCTTCACTAATTCTTGGATCTGCATTGCTATTCATCAAGTTCATGACTATATGAATGAATTGTTCTATGCATTCTTTGAAGGTGTACTCATCTGAATCTTTCCTCACCAATGAGGTCTAGAAACTCACTGACTGTGGGTTCCCTTCTTCATCCAATTTTTGAAATGAAAATGGGAATCTGTCTACTTGATAATTAATGAAGATATATAGAAGAATGGAAGCATATTTGTATACTCCTTTAGTTGTTAAATTTAGGAGATTTTCATGTATGCTACCAGCCAAACTTTGACAAAAATAAAAAAAAATCTAAATGCTTTTGATTGGTAGAGAAAATTGACATGAAACTGATAATGGGTTCATCAATCCACTCATAAGAATATAAATAACCTAGAAGGCATGAAAGCACAAAATTATTTGGTTTTCCTGATCATGGAACATGGAAGAAGCATAGTGATCTAGGTGGATCGAACAAGTCCAAGTACAAGTGGCTCGAGTACAAAGGCTCAAAAATCAAAGTATATGAAATGTGGCAAACTTAATGTCAGGTTAAATATCTCATCTTTATGATTCCAAAAACGCAGACAACACTCAATTACAATTTTGTATGAAGGAGTTATGAGAAGTCAAAGTTTTAGGGTTGACTTGGTGACTGGGTAGGCTTAAGGAGGCAAAAGATTTGCTGGAACCTGGTCGCCGGATTTCGGCCAACTCCGGCCAGATTTCGAGTGAAATTGTGGGACACTTAAATTGAATCCTTCGGTCATTTTTTATATAAGTCAAAATAGTGGGTTATTTGAATATATATATATATATATATATATATATATATATATATATATATATATATATATATATATATATATATATATATATATATTGGAGGGCGAACCATGACCCCCGCCCTCCCAAACCAACGGACATGTAACAAATCATATTAAAAATAGGGGGGCAGTGTCCATGACCCCGTTGGACCCCACAGATCATGGCATCATAATATATTAAAATGGGTGGGGCCAATAGTCGTGACCCCGCAGCCCCAGCCCACACGCTATGTCTATACATGGCTGGCGGAATATATGGGGCGGGCTACCCAATGCGGGCCCGACCCCCCCAACTTACCAAATTTAATATTAAATTAAACGACGGGCCATTTAAAACAAATATGCATTTGGTATAAAACGTATTCAGCCTTTTTATAGAAGGGGTGGCGTTTGACCACCCAACCCCCTCCCTCGCAACCGGATCTGAAACTAACTCGCCCAGTGGTCCCTTTGGGAAGTCCGCCAACTCTTTGATATTTAAACCTTCATTTCTACAATAAGAGGAGAAGTAATTCAGATTAGTTGCAGTAGGAATCCAGGTTTATGATTTTTCACAAAAAATTCTGAGGCCCAAATACCGGAACCTCCTTTCTTCTTTAAAAGAGTCTTAAATACATTATTAAAAAATGGACAGTTATGGAATTGTCACCTTCCAAAACTATTTTCTTCAATCATTACAATAAAATTAGAAAATAAAAATATCTTCAGTAAAAAAAAGTAAAGTAAATTTGAAACATCATTCGATCATCAAGTGGAAATGACCTGCGATCCTCGAATGGAAGAAGTTCCCGTGTCTACATCATTTTCTTGCGGGTACATCCATTCTTTGCATTTTCTCCACAGGTTTACATTCAGGTTGGGACAACTTTCAAGCTTGACATGCGACATTCTAAAATCAGTGATCTTGGAATACGAGGGTCTTTCTGAAAACAAATTTTTCATCATCCATAATAATTGATAGTCTTTATGCAGAAAATTCACGATTATGGCTCCCTTCAGAATAGTAGTATTTTCATGTGTGTTTCTGAGATTACTCTTTGCCTCAACCAGAAATGTTTCAAAAGTCTCCCAAAAGCGATGATTTCCTTGCTAGTCCCAATAGGATGGAAAACCAACTCTGGTTCTTTTATCAAACAACACAATGAACCTTAACACTGCTTCTTTGAATTCCTTCAGCTTTTTTCCTGTATTATTCCTGTATGAATTCTTGATGATCATATTGTTAAACTACAACACATATCGAGTCCTGTCTTCAATCAGGAAATTATTCAAATCTTGAGTAGTTTTATAATTAATAAAATTAATTAATCTCTTGGCATATAAGGCCCTGTTTTGCAACTTCTCTTTATTGGAAACAATGACATTTTTGAGGTCCCTGACAATAATATTTTCTTCCCCAACAATGATAAAAAAATCCCATATGTTCTTGAAAACATCAATAATTTCATTCCAAATAATCTCTCTGGCTTGAATAAGGGATACATTTCCCTTCGATTTCTCCTTTAGCTCTTTGATATCTTGATAGGCATTCTAACAATCCTGCCTATATTTTTTGACATTGTCCTTAGTCATATGCAACCCATTATATGTAACCTTGAGCACTTTATAAGCTCCTTCCAAATCCCTCTGAGATTTATTTAAATCAATTTCTCTCAATATTAATTCAGTTGAGACTTGAGTTAATTGGGTAGTAGGGTCTTCTGAATTAGATGAAACAACTACTGTACAAACATGAGAATCATTTTGTTTCTACAACATCTCACCTGTCTCCTTCAGTTTTGTAATTTCTTGATCCTTGGCCAATAGAGCCTTAAATAGTTTGTCTTTATCTATCTCCACCTGGGCTACTTCCATAGCCATAGGATGCTCACCTGTTGGAAGCTTTAGGTTCTTCTTCAAACTCTGAATTTCAGATTCAGTAGACTGCAACATTTTTTGAATTGCTGATATGTCTTCAGGATCAACACCATTTTTAACAATTATTTTCCTCAATTCCTCATTCTGCATGGAATAATATCTTCAGTTATATTTTTGCAACTTCAGTTGTTTGATCATTTTACTTAACATGTTTTCAGCTTTAGCAGTGGATGAAGTAGTCTTATTCAAATCATTAAAGATTAATTGTCTTTTTTTCATGTGTAAATTAATTTTGTCAAGAAGAGGAATTTTCTTGGCATCTATCGTCAAATTAACAATTTTGAAAGAAGAAGTAGAAGTCACATTCATAGATGAAGGGTGAGAGAAATTTATCTTCAGTTGATCCCTTCCAAGTCCATTGTTGTCAGTAGTCTTGTCTGCTCAAGAGAAATTTGAGCCTCAGACTGAGACTCAATTTTTTTTCTTATCTTCTTATTTATTTCTTCAATCTGTGAGAAAACTTGCCTAATTTTTGACAAGGAGTCATGACTTTAACTCTCTGGAAGAGGAGATGAGGGAGTTCAAGAGATATCTCCCAATTGCAAAGAATATGCAGGGAAAACTGAAGATTTTCCCTCTTCCATGGTCTTTTCCTTTTAAGCTTCATTCCCTGTATCACTTTCCAAATCAATTACTTCTCGTCTTCCAATTTTAAGACCCTTTTCAATAGGGTGAATATTTTCCACCTCCATATTCTCAGACACATAATTCTATCCTCCATTTTGTAGCTTCTCCATCTCTGGCCTTGATTCATGAACAAATGCAGAATAACCATTTTCCACTCTATGGTTTGAAATCACATGGTATGGGTTATCAGCCCATTTCCCCTCCAATGACAAATGCATGTGAGTCAGCATTTTGTGAGAAATTACCAGGGCCTTCCTAGTGTTTACAATGAATGGAACTATTGTCCTAGGTAGATTAAACATATGAATTTTCTTCACTGGAACAAAATGGACCTGGTCAACATTAAGACCTTGCTTGGTGAACTCCAAGGCAAACAATATCATGGGAACAAACATATGTAATCTAAAAGGTTCTATATCAACTCCAAATAATCTAATTTCAGTATGCTCCTTATGAGCAAACCAATCTCCATATCTCACATATTTTCTCAACTTAAACAAGGACTGAGCTTCAAGCAATAATCTAGGTGCAACCCCTCCATTTAAAATTTCATATACTATAGGAAGGAAAGAGGAGTTGAATTCAAACAGTCCTTGATTTACTACCTCTTTTCTCACCAGGTCTGTCCAAAATACCATTGAATTCTTATTCTTATTTACATTGACAATGTTCAGCCCCAACTGAGTAAAGTTATCCACATTACTATAAATAAATAAATATGTGACTGAACAAGGAAACCTGAAACTGCCATTGATTGACAAGCTCATAAACTTATTATTGATAACATTCTCTATATAAGTGGGAATATCCAAAATTACCCAGGCTTCATCATCAAAGCAAAAATTCCTAGAATTGACTTATGTATGACCATGACATCTTCCCTTCCTAGGAATTTGGCCAAAATTCGAACTGGTCATACATATTCAACAAAGGTATTCAAAGGAAAATTTTCTGACTCCAAGGAGAATTTTTTTTTCAAGGAAGAGATAAAATACAATATGAGTAAATTTAGGACTTCACAATTCTTGAAAACATGAAGAGAGGAAATCATCAGTGAAATTCACATAAGACTCTGGAGAGGGATAACAAAATGATTGCCTTATCAATTGAGATGACACCTGGAAAACATTTTCCCCCAATTGGTTCATGACAATGCATTTCTAAGGCTACATGGAGGAAACCAACCAGTGAATAAACTCAATAAATAGGTAGGTCTGGGGAATAAACACTGACAACACTCTAGAATTAATCAAAGCAGAGTAAATTGGGGACTTTTCCTGGTTTAGAACAACATGCTAATAAAAGAGAGGGTGGTCTATTGTGCATATAGTCTCCATAATGCCTGTTTCTTTGTCCATTAGTGGGATATGAGTGGAAGACCCGATAATGCAACTTTCTTCATAATTTTGAGCAATTAGAAGAGAATAGTTACATGGGTTACCTAGTTGCATCGAAATGGTTGCTGATTTTGACACTGGCACGATAATTTGGAGACTTTAGTGGTTCAAGAGGTAGACGTGGATGCAAATGAGGATACACCTCCTTTTATAGCGAAGGAAAATGAATGGGTAGGAGAAACACATACAGAAACAAATTAAATGATGAAGTGATTGACATACATTTGGGGGTGATGTGGAGGATGACATGGAAGGTGACCTGGCTCGCTTGCTATCGTCATGGGGTCTGCCGACTATCATCGAGCTGTCGTCACTACGGAGGGATTCCGCAGTATGGACTCGATCACATGGCAGTGCCCCCGCAGAAGAAATGGGCCACACATTATGGTCAACTTGCGTGGGTCAAATATTCAAGTGGAGGCACCCCACCAGTTAAGTTCCGATGACTTTGTGACTCTGCTCACACTCCATCATCGGAAAATATTTCAAATGGTGGCATCCAAGAAATGAAGCACTCGTCCTTTAATCCAACGTGCCAAAAGGTGGTCTAGCTATATGACACATAACTTCAAATACATCTTAGTGCCACTTTTTTTTCAAAAGTTAATTTTGTGCATATATTTTTTTTTAGAATTTTCGAAGTACATAATCTCCTATGTACAAAATACAATAAATTTAAAACTAGCCACAACAAGGTAATAGATAAATTTTTTGAAAGGAGAAGGGTGAAAGAATGTCTATTACAGTTAATCTCTTAGCAGGCCACAACTAAAACATCTACATCCAAAATCCCCAAATCATTAGATGCCAAGATAATAAGAAGAAAAAATTCCTTACAAAAAATGTAAAAGGAATTTATAGCAATCTAAATATATAATCAAGGAAATTGAGTAATATTGTTCTTAGTTAATTGATTCATTGCTCCAAATTATAAGAGAATTTGACATGTCTAATGTACCATTACCAGAGTATTCCAACAAAGCATTTTCATCAATGATGTGTTAAGTCACAGGATCGGTATACAAAATGATATTGGAAAATTAGAAAGATATAACTTAAAAGTAATTTCCAATTTCTTTGTTAAACCACATAGTAATTGCGCCATGGTCAAAGAGACAATATCCATAATAGCATAACATTCACTATTCATAGAAGATAGGATACACATTCCAAATTAGTATGTTGTTTGACCAACCATAGTATAATTCTCACATCTTGAGCATACATGGGTAATGGAAATCCTTCCTGGAAGCTCCTAGTTCAACCATTCTAAAAAATAATTCATCAAATTTGTTAGAGATCAGAAAAAAACTATCTTTTAATTTTATATTTTTAATTTTGTTGTAAAAAAATTAGGATAGACACTTGAAGTTAAGAGGCTTGAACCATTTCATATTTTCAAGTTGTTTTTAATCAACATAATATGGTATTTTGCTATAATTTTTCTTGTTATATTTTAGTGAAATTGAAATATCAATACTTTTGCGTAATATAATCAATATCTTGTATAATTGATTAGTTATTGTTAACTAGTTATTTTATTGGATTATTAGAATGATTAAGTGAATGGTAAATATATGAATTTTGTGAATGTAGTCAATTCAATTAAAAATTTAATTGAATTTTACATCAATTTCTTTCTAGTTTATTTATGTTGTTAGTCTGAAGATCTAAATATTGGGCTTATTGCTAATTTTCAAAATTCATACATGATAATAATAATAATCCTAGGATATAGAAGAGTGATAATAGTTTAGTATATATTTTATTTTGAATAGATATAATTTCAACCTTTAGTTTACAACGGTTTTTCCAAAATCTCTTTCAGAACCTCATTCATTAGAGGGTGAAAATGTGAAGTTGGGTTACACTTTTGGCCCTTTTTTGAGAAAAAACTTTCATTTTTTTCGGTTCTTCAATTTCCTACAAGCTAAAACAATTTTTTTGTTTAGAATTTCATTTTGCGATAAAAATAAAAGTTGTTAGAAATTTTGTTAGCTTTCTATTACTTATTTTTTGGAATTTTTTTATACATATTTGATATGTCAACTTAGTGTTTCTTTGAGTGTGTGTTTTTTAACAATCAACGGATTTATAAGAAGTCATGTTAATATGCAATCTTGCATTCTTTGAAAATTTGTGTTTTTGAGAAAAAATTGCGTTACAACAATCTAGACAGAGTCTACTTCGGTTTCATCATATTTGCAAAGCCAATGGATGCATATCATAGTTACTAGAATTTTTTGAACTAGTACAATATGAAAAAATTCATATTTTGAATATGTTTCGTGACACAAGAAAGTTCTTAACATATAAGTTATAAATTAAAAATATTAAAGCTACCCATTAGAGATGACGGACCAAAGTAATGTACCATAATTTTTTCAATTTTTTTACAATGTATTTTAGAAGATACAGAATTTTGATTTCACTGAATCACAATGACCTTCAGAAATTGTTTGCATCCGTTTTATTACAAAATTAATTAAAATTAGTAAATATTTATGAAATTCCATGAAAGTTGTATTTCTTGAAAGTAGATTCAATTTTGAAAATACTTGTCTTGGTCCCGACAGTTAATTCAGAATGTTTCATGGAGTTTAATCAGTCCAAAGTTGCATAAACATATTCAGGGCTTGGCTCTACGTAACTAGTGATGCGTTAGTTCGGCCGAACTATTTTTTGCACCGATGGCCCATTAAGTCAGACGACAAAGTAGTTCAGCCGAACTATTTCTTAAAATTTTGGCCGAACTTTTACTTAACTTTCCATCGGCCGGAAAGTACTGCCTAGCCCCTCCAAAAAAACATTTCGCGATAACATAAATTGCCGCGAAACCATTCATTACTTTCGTGTATTTTCGCAAGTTTGGTCTCATTTTACAAAATTCTTGATCTGATTTTGCAAAGAATTGTTTTGGGTTTAAGGACTTTTCTTGGAGGTACATTCAAAGGACTTTTATTTGAGACACATTATTTTCGTACATTTGATCTGATTTGCAAGGATTTTTTTGGGTTTAAAGAATTTTCTTGGAGGTACATTCAAAAGACATTTCTTGGAGGTATGTGATACAATTTTTTGAGGTTCAATTTTTTTTTAAAGTATGGATTTGGGCTTAATTTCGAAAGGACATCTTTTGGTTTTGGGTTGAAGTAAACCTTAATGAGTTTTTATGTAACTTTTTAAATATTTTTTTTTTGTAGGACTTGGAAGGAAATATTTTGAACTTCGTTTCATTTTTATAAGACATTTTTTTCTTGAATTTTTTAAAGTGTTTTGGATTGAAGTATGTATTTTTTGCAAAATTTTTAAAATAAGTTTTTTTTTTTTTTAAATTAAATCTTTTGTGATGTTTTCTTTAATTTAGTTTTTGTCTAAATTTTTGAAGGAAATTTTTTGAACTTCATACTCTATTGTCATGGTAAATTGAAGAAATTGTATGAGAAAATATGATCGAAAAAGAGACCCTGAGGAACGTAGAGAAGAGACAAGACAATCTCGCAAAAGAAAGATAGAAGCACTCTCAAATATTGAAGGGGAAAATAAACCTCAACTAGAAGTTGAAACAGGTATGTAAATGTAAATATTATGATTTTGATATATTTAAAATTTTCCTAGTGTAAAATGTGAAGCTTAATTTTTATTTGATGAACTAATTTGAAAAATATTTTGCAATGTAAACAAAGAGAGATATTCCTCAAAACATTGATGATGAGATACAAAATTTTGAAAGAGAAAGTGAAAGAGATATTGAACCAATGATTGAAGATGGTGAAAATGATGAAAGAAATTTAAGTGAAGAAATTGAATCACAAGATATGTACGCACACACACACACACACACACACACATATATATATATATATATATGTTGAACACATGCACATATTATTGAAATTATATATATATATTAATTTAGTTATTTATTGAATATGTAAACTTATTATGTACTATTCATTCAAATATGTACAAATGAAATCAATGTCGATGACGAGATGTTAGAAAATGTTGACACTCACACATATGGAGATAAAAAAGATGACCATTATATACGATATCATGTTAACCACATTTTTTAGAAGTATTTCATAAAGGAAAATGTGACAGTTCAAGCCCAAATGTTGAAAGGTCTCCTATCACTAAGGAAATTAAAAGAAGCTATGAATTTATTGGGTATTTGAAAATCAACCAAATATAAAAAATGAAGGAAAATGTGATACAAAATATAAATAGTGCTATAAATTCAATTATAAGATCTAGACAAAAAAATGTTTCAGTTGTACATAAAGCAATACATATGGCAGTGGTTTTGTCAAGTACTAAAGAGAATCGCTTGGTAAAATCTATGGCAGGAGCATTAGGAACCTCGCGAAAAAATTTGCACAAACATCAAAAATTTCAGTTGAAAATATATGTAAATGATGAACTTGCTTGTTGGGGAGCTATTTGTAGGCAACCATACAAAGATAAACTTGGAGAAAATGTTAAAAAAATAATTTATGAATATTGGAAGAACAATTCGCGTGTTTTGCCAACTGCAAGGCATGTTATGCGAAGAAGAATAACGTGAAATTAGTACGAAGAACATGAAAAAAAATTCTTGGAAACCACTCAGATAGAGTTTTTCAACAAGTTCAAAGAAGAGAATCATGAAATTCATGTTTCAATCAGTGCTTTTGTTCAACAAAAACCATGGTATGTAAAACCTATCAGCGTACGTGACAATTTTTGTTGTCGTTATCATGTGGAATTTGAGTTATATTATGACACATTCCTTGATTTTGGTAGAACATTTTGGAAGGATTCACCTCCTCCTTCCACTATCCGTGATTTTATATCTCAAATTCTATGTGAAAGAGAAAGTGATGAACTATTTTACGAAAAGAAATGTGTTGGTGTTAAAAATGCGATGATTGTGGAAATTTGACTAAATTTCAAAACAAATATCATACTGATATAAATGATCAATCATTTTCCAACATGAAAGTGAAATGGAAGAGATATGAATATATCCATACATCGATTCAAGGTGAAAATAGTGTTAAAAGAATTGAATTACGAGAAGAAGAAATTTTTGTGATAGACTTTTTGAGAAAGTTTGAGGAAGAAAATTACAAATACACCAAGCATTCCCATAGAGCTCAATGGCAAGACTTGCAATTCAAAAAATACCGTGAAGTTTTTCCACCAGGGACCATTTTGTCATTAATTGATTTTGCAGAAAATTACACATTTGTTCCACAAAAATAAATTCAGAGTGAATACTATTATTCTGACGAAGTCTCCATGCACGTCCATCTTATATATAGACATGCTGATCAAAATGTTGTTCATATAGAAAGCACCAGTAAAAATCTACATATTATTAAAGAATATCAGTTTTATATCAGTGACGATCGTACACATGATACATATTTTGTACAACATTGTTTTGGAAAATTTTATGATTCCTTAAAAAATCACAGAATAACATTCAATGAACATTGGATATGGTTAGACGGATGCGCAGGACAATTCAAATCTACATGGCCATTCTTTTGGTTGTGTTTTCTTCATAAGAAAAACTGCATTAAACATTGTTGGAATCTATTTGAGACCGGCCATGGAAAAGGAGAACATGACGGTGCAGGGGCATGCATAAAATGAGCACTTTGAAGATATCAAATGAACCCCTCTGCAAGCCGACTTGTGGATGTGAAAGAAGTTGTTCAATGGTGCATCGTTGCTCTAAGCCATGAGACTAACCGATCAAGGGAAGTGCAAAGGTACATTCAATTTAATTTTTATTAGATATCTAATTTTAAATAATGGACATTTATCACAATGATTATCTTTGATTGTATTTTGATATCATATTTACATTCTTCTTTAAATTTTCCATATAAAGGTTTTTTTGGCTTATTGGGATCGAAGACGTAGATAGATCAATTGGAAATGACGTTGAAACAATAAAAGGACTCGAAAATTGCATTCAATTAAAACAAAGTTGTCCATAAATGTGTTTTCATTGGATAAAAGAAAATATTTTTGTTTTTGTCATGTTTGCATAGACAACACAAAATCCAATGACGTTTGTGAAAAAAAATTGTATGTAAAAGATTGGAAACACATAGAGCTAAATACAAAGGGAAAAATGTCCATTGCAATGTTTGAAGAAATGCAATCAGAGGAGACTTCAATATCATCTAATGGTGATCGAGTTTCTGATCTTGTTAGAGAAGGTAACATTTGAATTTCTTTCTAATGATAAAGATCTAGAAATAAATTTGAATATGTATAATTTTGTTAAGTTTGTTTTAATGTGCAGGAGATGTTTTTGCTGTAATTACACCTACTGACAATGATGAAAATGTGAAGTATTATTTGATGCGTTGCACTAAATGAAAATTGAAATTATTAGAAGACTATAATGATCATAGATTTCCATATGAAAGAGGATCTATTATAGTGAAAGGTTATTTTTTCAGACAAACTAATCAAAGTGGGAATTTTGTTTACTTTGAAGACTATGAACCTGATTTCATAAGTTGTCAATATAGTCACTTGGTGTGTGCAGCACACATAAAATTGATCGAGGTTCAATCAAAGAAAAAAATGAAAATTAAGAAATGGAAAATGTCAAAATCCGATCATGAACGGATTATTGAAGATGGCATTCCATTGGAATTTTTTTGATTGAACTGCCTAACAATTTATTCTCTTTGGATTATATGTTCTAGAACTTCCAGTACTCAATTAAAAATTGAGCTTCCTTGTTATGTTATCTGCGCAAGTGTTTGCACATGTAAAAATTGTTTTGGTACATGCACACTCTAGTATCAACTAAAAGTATCTTTTGTATACATGCATTGATGAAAAATATTGCATGTATTGGATATATGTGTGTGTGTCTGTGTGTGTGTCTGTGTGTGTGTGTGTGTGTGTTCTAGAATTCAATTAACTGTTTATGTAGTTTTACTATGTGCATTGATGAAAAAATTTTCACGTACTGAATATATATGTTCTAGAATGCAATTAACTGAAAGTATTTTTTCTATGTGTGTTGATGAAAAATGTTGCATGTACTGGATATATACACGAACTCAATGCACGTCCTGTTTTTCTTGTGGGATTTTTTGGTAAAAAGTATCCACAATGTAAATAAATCATCCGTAGTATACTTTTGTACGAATATTCCTTTCAGACAAGAGATTCGGAGCACTTCTTCGACTTTTGGTGGGACTTGACCCACATCTCTATTCCTGATTGAAAATCTAGTACAAAATTTGTCTGTCCAATGGTCGAATATGTTCTATGTGCATTGATGAAAAATGTTGTGCAAGTATATATATATATATATGTTCTAGAATGTAATTAAAACTGAATGGACCATCAATTTACCAATTTATAAATCAGCAAGGCTACCTAGTTGAGTGCATTAATGACATTGACCCCAATTCAACAAACATATATCTACTTCTTATATTTCCAATCAAAATTAAAGGGATTTATATGGGAAAGACGCAGAACATATAGCCTATGAAATACTTTAGTTCATATGTCAATGAAGGTATCATCATGTGGGAAAATGTTTCAAGAACACTTGATTGTACTTAAAAGTAATCTTAAGATTGTTTTTTATCTTTACATACTACATACTATTGTTTGAGTGATTTTTTTTTTTAAACTTACCAAATGTACTTCAACCATCCAAAACATGAATTTTAAAAACTTTTTGATTATATCAAAAAAAATTACTTCACATGTCATGCCAATTGTAGTTCAACTATCCAATAAAAACATTAAACATTTAACATTATATCACATGCCAAATGTAGATTGAAATGGTATCCAAAACTTAGTTTTAAAAACATTTTGATTGTATCACAACATTACTTCACATGCCTAATGTACTTCAACCATCCAAAACTTGAGTTTTAAAAAAAAAATTATTATATATCACAACATTACTTCACATGCCATGCCAATTTTAGTTCAACTATCCAATAAAAACATTTGACATTATATCACATTCCCAATGTAGATTGAAACCATCCAAAACTTAAGTTTTAAAAACTTTTTGATTATATATCCTGCAAAATTACTTCACATGCCATGCCAATTATAGTTCAACTATCCAATAAAAACATTTAACATTATATCACATGCCAAATGTAGATTGAAACCATCCAAAACTTAACCTTTAATTTAACAAAAAATTATAGATCACAACATTACTTCACATGCCAAATGTACTTCAACCATTCAAAACTTGAGTTTTAAAAAAAAATTGATTATATCACAACATCATTTCACATGCCATGCCAATTGTAGTTCAACTATCCAATAAAAACATTAAACATTTAACATTATATCACATGCCAAATGTAGATTGAAACCATCCAAAACTTAACCTTTAATTTAATAAAAAATTATAGATCACAACATTACTTCACATCCCAAATGTACTTCAACCATCCAAAACTTGAGTTTAAATTTTTTTTTATTATATCACAACATTACTTCACATGCCATGCCAATTGTAGTTCAACTATCCAATAAAAACATTTAACATTATATCACATCCCAAATGTAGATTGAAACCATCCAAAACTTAACTTTTAATTTAACAAAAAATTATAGATGACAACATTACTTCACATGCCAAATGTACTTCAAGCATCCAAAACTTAAGTTTTAAAAACAAAACAAATTATAACACATCATTACATAACATGCCAAATGTAGTTCAGAAGCAAAACATTAATTTATAGATGACAACATTACTAGTAGTTCAACTATCCAAAACTTAAAAGTTTTAAAAACCAAACAAATTATATAACAACATTAATTCACATTCACATGCCAAAAGTAATAAAACCATCCAAAATTTAACTTTTTGGAACAAAAAAAATTATATTAACAGTGTAATAAAATATGTCCAAAAATTGTAGATCTCACAAACTGTATCAAGTATCAAGTTATATATACATGACTGTGCATCTAGATAATATATAAAAAAATAAATTTAAGACTAGAAACCTTGAAATCATATCCATCAAATACAGATGGATGTATTGTCTTTCCTGTCAGAGTCTCAATCTACGCACTATCTTGTGAAGCATGGGGAACCTATACACAATGCATATACAAACATTAAAATTTGATGTTTTAAAAATGAGTGAGAATATATAGAACTTCATGTAAAAAATAAAATATAAAAAAATCATGCAATACCTCATGAGGTTCCCTCTCCATTTTTTCGCCTGCTACAAGTTCCCCCATGGGAACATCTCCAACAGTAAACTGTACAATATACATGTATATATATATATATATATATATATTAAAAAATTTCAGATGAAAATGCACATGTGTACATATATAAACTTATTTTCAATAATATTAAAAAAAAAGTTAGACAACTTGTTCAAATGGTTGAAATGGTGTGGATGTTCCTATCTCCATCGCTAGAGCCTGTGGATTAAATAAATCTTCTATAGAAACCTAAAGTTCAAAATTTTAAAAGTATAAAATAACTCAAGATCAAGATCTCAATTTATAATAAAACTTAAATAAACTTCAATTTATAAATTATAACTTTTAAAAAAACATATATATATTTAAAAGTGAAAAATTGAATACTTCTGCAGGTGAATTTGGGACATCTCCTAAGAGAGGCTCTAAAAGAAAATCTCCAAAAACCTAAAATTCAAAAAATTTAAAATAACTCAAGATATAGATATATATATCTCAATTTTTAATGGAACTTTTTGAGGTGGAATATATATATAACTTAAACATAAATTTTAAAAGTGAAAAATTGTCCATACTTGTTGTGGATGTGGCACATCTCCTAAGGAAGTAGAAGGTACATCTCCCAAGGAAGAAGAAGGTACTGCCATCCCAAAAACATCGGATGGAATTGGAATCTGTTAAAACATTTTATTATTATATATGTACATGTACATGTGTGCACAATTATTTATTTTTAAAATATCACTTAAAAAACACTAACATTTGTCAACATATCTTGATGGTGAGACCCATTTTCATTGTTTGAACCAGAGGTCCTGAACGTGATATTAACATTTTCGTCATTCATCATGCGTGACAACTGCAAATGGTGTTTTAACATATAATGATAAATTTTTGTTAGATTAATGTACATACAAATAAATGTATACATGTACATACACATGTATTTATTACAAATTGTACACATGTATGTGTTAAAATAATTGAACCCTAAGGTCATTAACACATACCATTCCCGTGCCCTCTTCCTCATGAAGAATTAGGTCTTGCCAACCATTCTGACAATTCTTTGCATATATTCGGAGATCTTCAACATTCATGTTTTCAATATCTTCATCTGTACAATACAAAAAATTGGCATGTGCATTCTCACATGCTCTTTGTCGATTTAGACAAACATCAACTCCACCCAATTCGCTGTAAACATTATCGATCATGACATCCCTTGCTTCTCGAATTATTTGAGAAGTCACATCCATCTCTGACCGCAAATTTTCGACCCGAAAAGGTCGACTCACCAATGGCGGCTCAGGGCGAGGCAACTCTACATCTCGCTTAGCGCCCCTATGGTCACACAATCGACCTTTCCCCAGACCAAAAAATTCTGATGGAAGGTCATTGTAATTAGGTTTCATTTTAAAAAAAAATTATACGTAAAACCCTTGTGAAAAATAAACAGGAACCTTGTCGTTCCATGGGAGCCTTCCATAGGCCACAAGGTGCCTATCATACAAATAGTGAGCTATATCGGGGTGCTCGAAATATTGCACCTTTAGCATTTTTCTTTTTGGCCCTTCATTGAAATTAAACATTGACTTTGCCATATATTTTGTAACTCTTTGTTTTACATCCTCCCATTTTTCGAGACCCATTACTATTTCCTTTCTCTTTATCATGACAAATGTATCAGTCGTTGGCCCAAGATTTTTGTACACATTTACTATTTCGCCCAATGAATATGTAACTATTCTGAGGCTTTGTCGACTCTCATCAAGTAGAGTCAAAGCCACAAGATCTCTCCGCAATTTTGCATGAAGTTGTTGACACTTTTCTAAGGTGCATTACGCCATGTTTCTTTCCCATGGTATATCAGAAATGTCGTTTGGATATGTTGTGGTGGGTAGACAACCTTCTTCTTGAATGTAGCGTTCTGCCCTGCATCTAGTTTGACCAATATTTGGAACATTTTCAGCCTCTTCATCAATATATATATAATTTTGTATATTATAAAAAAAAACATGTAAACAAATTTGTACAAATTCAATGAAAAAAATATTGAAATTGATGGCAACCTCGACGTGGTTGGCTAGCATCTTCTCCACCCTGAAACTGTTGAGAACCAGAATGACCATGTTGAGAACCACCACCACCAGCCGTTGATTGGCCTCTGGGAGAATAAATATCACCACCTTCACGCAACTTGCTACCACTTATTGATGGCCCTCTAAGGGGATTTGAACCACCACCAACCTCTCGAGAGGAGAGAGAAACTTCATAAACAAATACGAATTTATAATCAATTGAAAAATACATGCATACATATAAATAAATGTGTACATATTCATTGATTAAATTGTGTTAAAACCATACCACGACTGGGTGAAACATGGGCATCCATGGATGGAGTAGAGACCCTTCTCTTCTTATTAGCTCCTAAAAAATAAAAAATGAAACTTATTAACAACTAATTTAACTCACAAAGTTGATAAAAAATCAATTCTATATGTACACACATGTATGGAGATTTAAGATTATATTTAGATTTACCATGAACAGATCTCAAACTTTGATCCCCCCTTCTCGTAGAGATATGGGATTTTTTTGATCTTCATCGTTCATCCTCCATGATATATATATCTACGGTGGACATTTACAATTATTTTTTTAAATAACTAATTTAAATTAAATTCAAAATAAATTTCAGAAAATTAATGTAATTTAGTGTAAACAAATTATGTAAAACACAACTTTCAAAGCACTAATTGATGTGTGAAACTCAATTTAAGAAAAAAAAAGTTATGAAAATGATAAGTTCACCAAATTTTGTTTTACATGGTGGGAGCACACTTGGTATAAAATTGAAAAAAACACATTGTCATTAAAAAAGAAGTGAAACTCCATTTAAACAAAAAATTGTTGAAGTCCCCGCATTTTAATTTCATAAAAATGTGAAGTTCACCACTTGTTGCAAATGTGAAGTTCACCAAGTTGCACTTTACATGGTGTGGTGGGAGCACACTTGGTATATAATTGAAAAAAGCACATGGTCATTAAAAAAGACACATTTATAAGTACACAACACACACATATCCAAGATATGTTACAATATCGATCAATAAATTTTGAAGGAGAGCGTCTCAACACTAATTCATCTTTGAGAGATGAATCTTGAATTTTTTAAGAAGAGTGTCTCAAAACTAATTCATCTTTGAGAGATGAATCTTGAATTTTTGAAGAAGAGTGTCTCAAAACTAATTCATATTTGAGAGATGAATCTTGCATTGGCATTGCCCCGTATAATTCTAATTCATCTATTAATTCATCTTTGATAGATGAATCCTGAATTTGCATTGCCCCATACAATAGATTAGCAGACATCTTATTCACATTTTTACAATGCCTTATACTAAAAATTGAAATTGGCTAACAATATTGTTTTCTATTCCATGCAGTTCTTTTAGCCTCTCCTTCTTAACTTGGTACACGCCATTCATCTGGTTGCACACAAATTCAGAATTGGTGAAAAATACAATTCCATTTGATCCATACTCCATCGTTGTTCTGAAGCGTTCTATCAATCTAATATAATATGCCTCGTTGTTTGTTGTTCTTCCCGGTATATTCATTTTCCTTTGGACGAATTTGCTAGTCGCAATATTGGAAAGCACATATGTAATCACTGCTTTCCCTGGATTGGGATAGCAAGAAACTTCTATGCATAATTTCCATTTTTCAACCATATTTAATGGTTTTCTTATCCCTAAAAAAAAACAAATTCAATAAAAATATATATATTAAATTGACATTTATTACAAATGCATGGGAGAAATGAAAAACTTATATTTAGATCTATTCCAGAGATTTACTATAGGGCATTTACTAGATATGTTACCTTTCATAAAAGATGAGATCCAGAGGCTACCTGGCCCTTTACAGACTCTGCCTATAGAACTACCATGGATATGAAAATGAAAAACTTCTAATTAGATATATTCTAGAGATTGAATGTAGGGGCATTTACTCTTAGGTTAAAACCTATGTTTTGTATCAAATCACTTTTGGTTTCAATGGGAAACTTTTATGGCTAATTTGTGTTTTACATGTTGAATATAAAAGGTTTTTTCTCTCTCATTATTTGAGAACATGGATATGAAAATGAAAAACTATATACTTGGTTAAAAACTATTTTTTGTATCAAATTACTTTTTGTTTCTAAATACTATATACATGTTGAATGTAGGGGCATTTATATCTATTCCAAAGATTGACTATAGGGGCATTTACTAGATATGTCACCTTTCATAAAATATGAGATCCAAAGGCTACCTGGCCCTTTACAAACTCTGCCTATAGAACTACCATGGATATGAAAATGAAAAAATTCTAATTAGATCTATTCTAAAGATTGAATGTAGGGGCATTTACTAGATTAGGTTTTAAAACCTATATGTTTTGTATCAAATCACTTTTGGTTTCAATGGGAAACTTTTATGGCTAATTTTTTTTTTACATGTTGAATATAAAAGGTTTTTTCTCTCTCATTGTTTGAGACCATGGATATGAAAATGAAAAACTATATACTTGGTTAAAACCTATGTTTTGTATCAAATTAATTTTTGTTTCTAAATACTATATACATGTTGACTATAGGGGCATTTAGATCTATTCCAGAGATTGACTGTAGGGGCATTTACTAGATATGTCACCTTTCATAAAAGATGAGATCCAGAGGCTACCTGGCCCTTTACAGACTCTGCCTATAGAACTACCATGGATATGAAAATGAAAAAATTCTAATTAGATCTATTCTAGAAATTGAATGTAGGGGAATTTACAAGATTAGGTTAAAACCTATGTTTTGTATCAAATCACTTTTGGTTTCAATGGGAAACTTTTATGGCTAATTTGTGTTTTACATGTTGAATATAAAAGGTTTTTTCTCTCTCATTGTTTGATACCATGGATATGAAAATGAAAAACTATATAATTGGTTAAAACCTATGTTTTGTATCAAATTACATTTTGTTTCTAAATACTATATACATGTTGAATATAAAAGGTTTTTTTTCTAAGGTTTTTTTCTCTCTCGTTGTTTGAGACCATGGATATGAAAATGAAAAACTTCTACTTAGATCTATTCTAGAGATATGGCTAATTTTTGTTTTACATACATTGAATATAAAAGGTTTTTTCTCTCATTGTTTGAGACCATGGATATGAAAATGAAAAACTTCTATATTTAAAACTATTCAAGAGATTGATTGACTTGTAGGGGAATTTACTCTTAGGTTAAAACCTATTTTTTGTATCAAATCACTTATGGTTTCAATGGGAAAATTTTATGGCTAATTTTTGTTTTACACATGTCGAATATAAAAGGTTTTTTCCTCTCTCTTTATTTGAGACCATGGATATGAAAATGAAAAACTTCTATTTAGATCTATTTTAGATATATGGCTAATTTGTGTTTTACATACATTGAATATAAAAAAAAATTGATCTAGGTGGATATCGGTGGCCACCCACCTATTCCATTTGGACCTACACCATCAATTCTTGCAACTTTTCACATTCAACAACACTTACTATTTTTAGCAGGTTTTCGGGTCCTGCACTCCTGGAGCCATTTTTGGGTCTTAATGATTCAGGTGGATATTGGTGGCCACCCACCTATTCCATTTGAACCCCAACCATCAGTTCATTCACTTTTTAAGTTGTAGCACAACTTACTATTTTTAGCAGTTTTTCGGGTCCTGAACTTTCGGAGTTGTTTTGAGGGCCTAAACGACGTTTTTTGGGAAACCCAGGACCAACATGGGTCCATTGACCAATTTTTCTCACATACAAAGTTTTACTCCTCGAATATATCTTTCTAACGAGCTATTGAGCACGTCAAACGGAGATCGGATGCCAAAGTTACGTCCCTGGGAAGTTGAACCACCAATTTACCCAAATGGGGCCCATAGTTTTGGCGCTTCATCTCCTAGGGTTAGATTTTTGAACGTTTAGAGTTCTCCATTGTTTCTCAATAATAAATATGCCCTCGAGCCTCATTTTAACATAGTTCAGAGGTCTATAGCCACCACATCTCTTCTCAGAGATTCGCTACTAGCACCCTAGCTATTTTATTTCCATTATGTTTGTAAGCATATTTTTGTTATTTGATATCAATGAAATGATGCATTATTTCTAATTCCTCTCTATGTTTATGGTTATTTCTGTATTCTGTTGCGTTCCTGCATAAATCCGGATCAGTGGTATCAGAGATGTCTGCTCTTTCTTTGTTTTTCTTTGCATGTCCCCAACGTGGTCAGGGTATAAGGAGTTAGGGCTCGATTTGGTTGAACCCTTGCAAGATCAGCCTCGTAAACCCTGACGACCTACCATGGCAGAAGAGAAGAAATATGAGGGATCAGGAGATCCTATCAAAATATTGCTCGAGGAGGCCCTCAAAAAACAAAGGAACTTAATGATGGATAACTTTGCTGAGATCCTTCAACGACTGCCCACCTATGGTGCATTTGCATCCAACAGCCACTCTGGAGGCACCACTCCCTTCAAGGTACAGGTAAACTTTGACATTCCTATCTTTCAAGGAAAAATAGATGCAGACACTGTAGATAGATGGTTGAATTTTCTGGAAGGGTATTTCTTGGTCCATGATTTCTCTGACTGAGAAAAAATTATTTTTTCACTCCTCAAAGCCGCCCCCCATGTCAAATACTGGTGGGAAACCTACCGTGAGCAAGAGGAAGAAGGGGAACCCTCTCTGTTCTCGGTCACACCCACTTGGAATTCATTCTGAGATGGCATTAAGGAACAATATTACCCCGTGGGGAGCTATGAGGACAAATACATCCAATGGACCACGCTACAGCAACAAAGGGATCAAGATGTGCATTAACTAACGAATCTGTTCCATACCCTACGCACAAAGTTGGGTATTAAAGATTCGGAGAGATATTTGGTGCTCAAGTACTGCGACTATCTACACAAACACATTCAGGAGGAAATGGAGTTGCCCGACATTACATCACTTGGCATGGTATATCGCTATGCCGCTAAGATCAAGCAAAAATTTAAGCAGAAGAAGTGAGACTTTAGATCTGAAAATCCGAAAGGTGCCCCCGAACCGAAGAACAACGGGCAAGGCCAAAGCAGTGTGACTCAGAACAACACCACAAATCAAAAGAAGGACATAGGGAAGTGGTGTGAATTTCATAATATCCTCACTCATAGCACAAACGAGTGTTGGGCCAAACAGTCATTGGTGGTTGAACTAAAGGCACCCTAATCAGATGCATTTTCTGATCCTGAGTCAAAACCTGACAAATGCAATGAAAAATGGAAGCAGATCATTGATGCAGATCCCAGTGCCATTGTTGCCACCACCAAGATCCAAAGGGGAGACCCAGAGGATCCAAAGGAGGGGGAGCACCTCTTCCATTCGCAAATGTGGGTGAAGGGTTCTCCGTTGCAATTTCTTGTTGATAGCGGAAGCCAAAAGAACCTCATTTCAGCAGAGGTCATGAAGCGACTTGGCCTACCGACCATAGCACACCCGCAATGATACACCATCGGGTGGCTTCACCCAGGGAAATATGTCCGCATCCGCCAAAAATTCTGCCTTCCGTACAACATCAAGCCATTCACGGATGAGGTATTATGTGATGTTGCTCCTCTTGATGTAGCTGATGTATTATTGGGCCAACCATACGTGTGGAGGTGACATGCTTTGTATGAGTCTAGGTCTCATGCTATTATTATTACTTTGGAAAATAACTTGTACAGGATACCGGAGGTTGTATCGCCTCCTTTCATCTCTTTGACTACTGCAAAACAGCGCAGTAATATTGTTTCCCAAACTAGGAAATTCATTTTCCTTACAACTCACTCACAAGGAAAGAAGAATATTGTGGCCACAACCTCGAAACAGGGCTCCCCTGCATGACTGCAGCAAATGGACAAATTCATGGAGGAATACAAGGACATTTTCTCCTCACTCAAAAAGTTTCCTCTACATTGTCAAGAGAAGTACTCCATTGATCTGACCCCTAACGCACTACCGCTTGATGTTACCATACCTCCTGCAAATACACATACAGAATCCACACATGTACTATCTAAGGCTGATAAAGAAACCAAATTTACTAAACGTATCCAGCATGTCTGCTCACAGGTCCATGACATCTTCAACAGAACTTGCTTCATCTCAGGGAGGATCTCAATGCAATGGGGCCATTGCTTCCTAAGGAGGGAGGAATGATCCAGGTGGATATCGGTGGCCACCCACCTATTCCATTTGGACCCACACCATCAATTCTTGCAGCTTTTCACATTCAGCACCACTTACTATTTTTAGCAGGTTTTCGGGTCCTGCACTCCTAGAGCTGTTTTGGGGTCTTAATGATCCAGGTGGATATTGGTGGCCACCCACCTATTCCATTTGAACCCCCTCCATCAATTCATTGAGTTTTTAAGTTGCAGCACAACTTACTACTTTTAGCAGTTTTCCGGGTCCTAAACTTCCGGAGCTGTTTTGAGGCCCTAAACGACATTTTTTGGGAAAACCGGGAGAAACATGGGTCCATGGACCGATGTTGCTCACATAGAAATTTTTACTCCTCATATAGATCTTTCTAACGAGATATTGATTGCATCAAACGGAGATCGGATGCCAAAGTTACGTCCCCGGGAAGTTGAACCACCAATTTACCCAAACGGGGCCCATAGTTTTGGCGCTTCATCTCCTAGGGTTAGATTTTTGAAAGTTTAGAGTTTTCCATTGTTTCTCAATAATAAATAGACCCTCGAGCCTCATTGTA
Source organism: Pinus albicaulis (assembly GCA_034641835.2). Taxonomy (NCBI): domain Eukaryota; kingdom Viridiplantae; phylum Streptophyta; class Pinopsida; order Pinales; family Pinaceae; genus Pinus; species Pinus albicaulis. The sequence continues at coordinate 765,954,249 of CM076583.1, read as the reverse complement.
ACAAATTTCAGAGGTCTATAGCCACCACATCTCTTCTCAGAGATTCGCTACTAGCACCCTAGCTATTTTATTTCCATTATGTTTGTAAGCATATTTTTGTTATTTGATATCAATGAAATGAAGCATTATTTCCGATGCATCTCTATGTTTATGGCTATTTTTGTATTCTGTTGCATTCCTGCATAAATCCGGATCAGTTTTTTCTCTCATTATTTGAGACCATGGATATGAAAATGAAAAACTTCTATTTAAAACTATTCCAGAGATTGACTGTAGGGGCATTTACTATTAGGTTAAAACCTATGTTTTGTATCAAATCACTTATGGTTTCAATGAGAAACGTTTATGGCTAATTTGTGTTTTACATGTTGAATATAAAAGGTTTTTTTCTCTCTCATTGTTTGAGACCATGGATATGAAAATGAAAAACTTATATTTAGATCTATTCTAGAGATATGGCTAATTTGTGTTTTAAATACATTGAATATAAAAGGTTTTTTCTCTCATTATTTGAGACCATGGATATGAAAATGAAAAACTTATATTTAAAACTATTCCAAAGATTTACTGTAGGGGCATTTACTCTTAGGTTAAAACCTATGTTTTGTATCAAATCACTTATGGTTTCAATGAGAAAATTTTATGGCTAATATGTGTTTTACATGTTGAATATAAAAGGTTCTTTTCTCTCTCATTGTTTGAGACCATGGATATGAAAATGAAAAACTTCTATTTAGATCTATTCTAGAGATATGGCTAATTTGTGTTTTACATATATTGAATATAAAAGGTTTTTTCTCTCATTGTTTGAGACTATGGATATGAAAGTGAAGAACTTCTATATTTAAAACTATTCGAGAGATTGATTGACTTGTAGGGGCATTTACTCTTAGGTTAAAACCTATATTTTGTATCAAATCACTTATGGTTTCAATGAGAAACTTTTATGGCTAATTTGTGTTTTACATTTTGAATATAAAAGGTTTTTTTCTCTCTCATTGTTTGAGACCATGGATATGAAAATGAAAAACTTATATTTAGATCTATTCTAGAGATATGGCTAATTTGTGTTTTACATATATTGAATATAAAAGATTTTTTCTCTCTCATTGTTTGAGACCATGGATATGAAAATGAAAAACTATATACTTGGTTGAAACCTATGTTTTGTATCAAATCACTTTTGTTTCTAAATACTATACACATGTTCACTGTAGGGGCATTTAGATCTATTCCAGAGATTGACTGTAGGGGCATTTAGATCTATTCCAGAGATTGACTGTATGGGCATTTACTACATATGTCACCTTTAATAAAAGATGAGATCCAAAGGTTACCTGGCCCTTTACAAACTCTGCCTATAGAACTACCATGGATATGAAAATGAAAAACTTCTAATTAGATCTATTCGAGAAATTTAATGTAGGGGTATTTACTAGATTAGGTTAAAACCTATGTTTTGTATCAAATCACTTTTGGTTTCAATGGGAAACTTTTAAGGCTAATTTTTGTTTTACATCTTGAATATAAAAGGCTTTTTCTCTCTCACTGTTTGAGACCATGGATATGAAAATGAAAAACTATATAATTGGTTAAAACCTATGTTTTATATCAAATTACTTTTAGTTTCTAAATACTATATACATGTTGAATATAAAAGGTTTTTTTCTCTCTCACTGTTTGAGACCATGGATATGAAAATGAAAAACTTCTATTTAGATCTATTCCAGAGATATGGCTAATTTGTGTTTTACATACATTGAATATAAAAGGTTTTTTCTCTCATTGTTTGAGACCATGGATATGAAAATGAACAACTTTTATATTTAAAACTATTCGAGAGATTGATTGACTTGTAGGGGCATTTACTCTTAGGTTAAAACCTATGTTTTGTATCAAATCACTTATGGTTTCAATGGGAAACTTTTATGGCTAATTTGTGTTTTACATACATTAAATATAAAAGGTTTTTTCTCTCATTATTTGAGACCATGGATATGAAAATGAAAAACTTCTATTTAAAACTATTTCAGAGATTGACTGTAGGGGCATTTATTCTTAGGTTAAAACCTATGTTCTGTATCAAATCACTTATGGTTTCAATGAGAAACTTTTATGGATAATTTTTGTTTCACATGTTGAATATAAAAGGTTTTATCTCTCTCTCATTGTTTGATACCATGGATATGAAAATGAAAAACTTCTATTTAGATCTATTCTAGAGATATGGCTAATTTGTGTTTTACATACATTGAATATAAAAGGTTTTTTCTCTCATTGTTTGAGACCATGGATATGAAAATGAAAAACTATAGGGTCATTTACTCCTAGGTTAAAACCTATGTTTTGTATCAAATCACTTATGGTTTCAATGAGAAACTTTTATGGCTAATTTGTGTTTTACATGTTGAATATAAAAGGCTTTTTTTCTCTCTAATTGTTTGAGACCATGGATATGAAAATGAAAAACTTTTATTTAGATCTATTCTAGAGATATGGCTAATTTGTGTTTTACATAAATTCAATATAAAAGGTTTTTTCTCTCATTGTTTGAGACCATGGATATGAAAAAGAAAAAATTATATTAAAACTATTCAATAGATTGACTGTAGGGGCATTTACTAGGGTTAAAACCTATTTTTTGTATCAAATCACTTATGGTGTCAATGGGAAACTTTTATGGCTAATTTTTGTTTTACATGTTGAATATAAAAAGTTCTTCTCTCTCTCATTGTTTGAGACCATGTATATGAAAATGAAAAAATTCTATTTAGATCTATTCTAGAGATATGGCTAATTTGTGTTTTACATACATTGAATATAAAAGGTTTTTTCTCTCATTGTTTCAGACCATGGATATGAAAATGAAAAACATCTACTTAAAACTATTCTAGAGATTTATTGTAGGGGCATTTACTCTCAGGTTAAAACCTATGTTTTGTATCAAATCACTTATGGCTTCAATGGGAAACTTTTATGGCTAATTTGAGTTTTAAATGTTGAATATAAAAGGTTTTTTTCTCTCTCTCATTGTTTGAGACCATGGATATGAAAATGAAAAACTTCTATTTAGATCTATTCTAGAGATGTGGCTAATTTGTATTTTACATACATTGAATATAAAAGGTTTTTTCTCTCTCTCATTGTTTGAGACCATGGATATGAAAATGAAAAGCTTCTATATATTTAAAACTATTCGAGAGATTGATTGAATGTAGGGGCATTTACTCTTAGGTTAAAACTTATGTTTTTTATCAAATCATTTTGGTTTCAATGGTTTTTTTATTGGCTAATGTGTTTTTATCAAATCACTTTTGGTTTTGAAGTATATTCTGGAATCTTTTGTAACCACTTATTAGGCCTATCAATATGTAATTAGAGCACAGTGAATATGAGAAGTCGATACAATTACATGATCAAAAATTAGTAGAGATAAGCAGTGTTTCTATAATATGGGATGACTGGTTAGATTACAAGTTTCCATAGATTAAGCTTATTCAGTAACTAATACGTAACCATTACTATTATTACTAAAAGCATGCTTAAGGATGAGGTCTTTTATAAGGAGAAAAGCATGCCTTAAGAGACAGTCCAAACTCTGCTCAATAAGATGCAAGAACTCACAATAGATAAAAAAAGCTATTTTGTTAATCACAAATCAATATCTATCAATATATGTTATTTATGTTTCTAAGGCTGGCAATTTTATCAGAACCAGAACAGAGTTGGCTAAACAGGCCAGTCAGCCTAGTTCAGGGGTTTTTGTAGGCATAACTGTCCACTCAAACCAATTGCAACCCAGTTTTGGTCTGAACTGGTTCAAAATCCATCCTAATCATGTTTGGAACTTTGCATATTTTTATTTAAATGTTTGGATTCACAGAGTATATATACATATATAAAAGAACAATCCAATTCTGATAACACTCACACTCACTAGTATAAGATGTATCATTAAGCATATAAAAGCAATGGGGGGCAGAGGAACAAGAGTGAGTTGTACCCTGAATTGAAAAGAATAAAGAAACTCTGTCAAAATTAATTGTCGAAATTGTTACCTTGCGATGATATGACTTTGACATTTAAAGCGACGTTTTTTTCACCATTCAATTGCTAAATAAACCAAATAACTTCTCTAGAGTAGGTTCTTCAACCCAAAATGAAAAAAAATAGTGCAATGAAAAATTCATATTGAAATTCCAAACAACTAGCAAACTCTCACATTAGATATTCATTTAATACAGTATGGGCTACATAACAAAGAAGAAGACACGAAAATCTCGGTATGTTTATCATTTTCTGCAAACTCCACTAATTAACCATGAATACTGTATAGAACAATATGTTGCTATATAAAAGGTCCCTTTCCGCATTAAAAAACGGATGGTTTTAGGATAATGTCTCACATTTAAACTATGCATCCTCCTCTACTATGTTTTACTTACTCTAGTCTATAATGGTATTTTACATTCAAACAATTGTATACATAGAAACCAGATCGTAACAATAATATTAAAATAGGAGAATGTATACACTTCCCATAGAAATTTAATACCTGTTGAAAATAATTTAGAAAGATACTAAAAGTAAGATGATATTGTTATGGCGATATGACTTTGATATTTAAAGCAGCATTTTTTTCACCATTCAATTTCCAAATAAACCAAATAACTACTCTAATATGGAGCAATTGCTTACCTAGAGCAAGTCCTGAGCAGTGGCGCAACTACTGAGCAGCAATTCATGGGCGCGGGCACTAAATCAGCAACAGAGAAACAAAGTGCGAACAAACTATGCGAACAGAAATGCACCATAGAAACTCAAACAGAAACCCGTGAAAAGACTATGCAAATAGAGACGCGCCACAGAAACTCAAACAGAAACCCGTGAACAAACTATGCGAACAAAGACATGCCACAAAAACACAAATAGAAACCCACGAATAGACTATGCGAATAGAGATGCACGAAAACGAGACTCGTTTGCAGGTGATATATTTATAAAATATGAGTTCGGCCAAAAAAAATTAAAGTTCGGCCGAACTAATAGTCCGATCGAACTAAAAGTTCGTCCGAACTGTTAGTGTCGGTTTTCCCATCTCCGGAAAAAATTCTATTTTCCCACGCTGTCAGTGTGACATCAATCTAAACGACAAAATGAGTTCGACCAAACTTTCTCATACAGTTTGGCCGAACTATTGCTGAAAAAAAATTTCTGCCCCCGATTCTCACAAAAGTGTAACCCAACTTCACATTTTTCATCCTATTCTTTTAGGATTTCTCCATATTTTGGAGCAATGTATTTAGGAGGAAATTGGTGCACATAGTGAGAATCACCATCCAAGATGGAGATAATAGGGGTTATGTCAAAGGAAAATCTATTTCACTATTTCACTTCTTCACATTACACTATTTCACTATTTCACTACTTCACATTACACTATTTCACTATTTCAGGCTAAAAATGAGAGAAAAATCTTGATTTCGAAAGAGGCTACAGTGGAGGATGAGCCAAAACTCACCAAAAATTGTCCACATTGTTAAACAAAGAGTATGTCTCACTTCTATATTCAAAGGATATTTCTAGAGATGGTTGGTAAATAGACAGTCGTGGCACATGCCATATGACAAGGGGGTGTGATCTAAATCAGCCACCTGGCTCAGTAGCTACTAGATACTTGGTGAGGTGTGGGATTCACACTGAAGGAACAATCAGTACAAGAGAGGGTTCAATTGTGTTTGAGTTAGAATCAAGATGGACTATAGACATTCATCATGTTCTATATGTTCCTTGTATGAGAGTGAATGTGCTCTCCACTTCAGCCTTGGAGGATCAAGGCTATACAGTTGAGTTCAGAGGAGATTCAGTACATTTATGGCAAGAGGGAGTTGTGTATGCTAAGGAATCCATCATACTGGGGATCAGAGAAGGAAAATTGTACCGATTATGGGGTTGACCCCTAGTTTGAGAGGGACATAGAGCTAGTTATGCAACATTTTTTAGGAGGCAGGAGGAATGCCTCAGCAGACCCACTTGGTGGGAATGGACCCAAATGAAAGAGGAGGGATACTCAGATGACTTCGGTAGAGCCTTAGATGGTAGCCATAGTACATATGAGGTCAAGTTTCCAAATTCAGAGGGAGAAGGTTGCTCTGGTTCAGAGGGAGCACGATTTTGAAAAACTTATGAAAAATGTTGTTGAAAAACTTTGTGATTCTACTCTCATTGATAAAAAGTGATATTAGTAATATGTTTAACATGTAGCTACAAAACAATGTTATACATGTTGGTTTCATTATTTTTCACTTTAGAATGTCATGGTTACATCAATCCACCTCTCAAGGTGTTTATATCAAGCGTGATCAAGTTACATGTATATATGGTAGCATATTTGTTTTTAGCATGGTCACAATTTTTCTGAAGGACATGTATACAAAACCTTAAAAAGCAAGGATCCTACCAGTGTTTAGTTCCTCTCTTACATGAAAAAATATATGAATTTTTCCATTATATTAAATCTGGGAATATAAAGTTTCAAATGTTACCATTACAAAATTATTTAATGACAAGGATGCAATGCACATAATTGATTTTCAAATTTCTCATGGAAGACACCATGTACTAATGACTCAATCATATGAAGAAGGTGGATGACCATGTATTAGAGCTTACTGAAGGTCAATTAATACACTTACTTGGCCAAGGATTATCAAATATTATTAAAACTTATCAATTTCATTTTGAATTTCATGCTATACATGTGTTATGGCCTAATGTTAATGTCGATATGCTTGATATTTAGCATGGGGAAGCGTTGGCTGTAAATTTATTTTTACAATTCCATCATATACCTAATTAGAGTATGAGTACAAGAACCATCACGATTCGATTTTAGCCTTGTGTCCCATGGAATGATATGCATATTCAAATATATTTCACTCACAACTCGTTGTCCAACAATCATAGAGCACTCACATCGATTCTCTTAGAGACATAATGAGATACCACAACGAGAAATTTTCTATTTCTTTCAAACTTGTTGAATCTCCCTTTTTACAAAAACAAGCCAACATAATTTGGAGGCTGACAACCTGCCAAAAAGGGGATTGTAGATGATGGTGGGTACCTTACACTATGTTCACACAATTTCTAGTCGAGAGGTGTACTGAGGACTGATGCAGAGAATATGCATAAATCAGAGTAGAGCGCATAGAAGGGTGTGTATTTTCATTTTCAAGAAAATCCTCATCTATTTCTTCATTAAGACCACATTTAATTCATCTCAAAATATACATAAAGGAGAGAGAACTGAACATAAACAAGATACTGGCATATAATAACAATAACAAAATCACAGACTCAAACCATTTTGGTTGAATATTACAATTTTTGGTCTCTCAGCTCTCGGCCCTTTACATAAACTATCACACCATTTCTCTCTACCTCTCTCTGTATTCCTCTCTTTGTGTCTTCTATCCTCACACAAGCCTCATATTTATACATAATTGTGGATTAATTCCAATCCATTATTTCCTCCACAACTATCTCAACCAAAATCTAAAATAGATTTATCTCTTTCTTGACTCAACAAAGTTTCATTTAAGGAATTCATAATCCCTAAACTATCTATACAACTCAACTCCAACTCATATTCTCAATTAATTAAGAGAATATTTACATTAAATCTCACACTCACATTTTTCTCTTAAATTATGTTTAAAATGTGTATAATTTATAAAATAAATAAATAAAGCCTCACCCCCTAAATCACACAAATGAATAATGAAAATTAAGCAAGATGCTCCTGCATCAGACTCCCCATGTATAGAAGTTTCCATAGACTCCTATCTATGAGGTCTGTCACTTTTCTGTAATAATGCAACAGCCGAAAGTCTCCATGACTTGCTCCCTCCAGGATTCCAAACTCTTTTTTTCCGCTGGTCTTTCAAAGTACCAACTCCATTGAATTCCATAATAGTATTTCCAGAATACTATTGAATGTAACCCTCACTTTTCCATACCACATAATATTTATTTTAGAATTTACAGACTTTTATAGAATTATTGATACCCATTCTTCTGGTCTCCAAACTCTAAAAGGATCTCAAACTGGATGTACACCAACATCACTTATTCTATCAAACGAATTCCAACGACCTCTCCAACAATTTCTTTCACCAATTCCTCAGATTAATTCCTCTTTGTCTAATTCTTTCGTCTCCAATTGCGCTAAACACTCAAATTTCTGAAATGAAGAATAATCAAGAACTTCTCCTTGATCACAACTATAGTCATTGATTGCTCCTATATTAAAAAATTTCTCATCTGGTGATGTACTTGCATTCATCAACAAACTATTAGTTTCAAACATACAAGACCTTTCGGCCTTTTCTGATGCTTCAAGCACCAATCTCCCATCATAGACTTTCTGGATTTCAATAGGTCATGTTTTCAATTGTTGGTTTCTTTCATCTTTATCTTGTTGGTTCAAGACTTCTGTTTCCTTTATGTCTCTAAGGACATAACTTTCTTGTTGCTCCTGGTATTTCATCTCATCTCCAAATACTTTTTGCTCAATTTATCTAATTTCAACATCATATTTATTAATGTTTCCTTTTGTACCTACAACCACATTATTATTTGAAGAGTTAAAACATTCACTTAACTCCATAAATGTTAAAAACATTTCATCCCTATCATGCATGGTAACTACAATCTCTTCTTTATCAAGTTCTGCAAGTTTCATCTCCCCTTTAGGTTCCTTAAGCCATCGTTCCAAGAATTCTATTTCCATGTGAAATCTCTCCAGCATTTCATAACAACCTTCATTCTTAGCTTCATTCTTCTTCTCACAATCCTCCTGAGTTATCATGTTTTCTATATCATCACATTGCAAAATTATGTCATCAATTTCATTAAAGAAATTCATTTGTTTACCTCCTTGGAATATCACTACGGAATTTTCATTATGCCTCTACTCCACAATAGCTTCAACTGGTTGTCTTACACCAAACAATAATTCATCTATGAATTATTTTTTCTGCAACAAATCAGTACCTTCCTCCTCTGAAAGGCATTGTCCATCATACTTCACCTCAAGGGTTTCATTCATCTCTGTGATAGTTTTACCAGACTGTCCATCATCTTTTGCGCATCCCGCAAACATACACAAACTATGAGTTTTAAAAATATATGGCTTCATAACCTCATATTCTTCTCTTGTCATCATATCTTCCAATTCTTCTGAATTATTCCAATAGTCCATGATATCTTTCTCATTGATCTCTTCACCCATAATTTCACCCTGTTCTGGGCCACAAATGGAAATATCCATTTTCAACTTAGCCTCTCTGAGTTCTTCACATCTCAATTGCACACTTATCATCTACTTGAGCTTCTTCAGCTCTTATGTCAATTGTATGTTTAATGTTGTTCCCTAATTGTGTGTAGCCTCTACCATTTCACTTTCTTCCTCATGGTCCAACCATGTCTCTAGATTTTCTTGTTTCTCTGCAACAATTCCATCAATAACTCAAGGTGAATTGTTATCTCAGCTTTGTCCCTCTCATACTCTTCATCAGCCAACTGCTTACATATGTCATTTGCCTTGGCATCTTCCTTCTTCTTTCTTCTATTATGTTCTTTCTCAGAAACTCTGAAATGACTATCAATAGTCATCTTCTCCTCCTTTGTGAACTTCATTTGTTTACTTGTGGATTTAATTCAAATGCCCTATTCAGCAAGCTTTCATACTTTCCATCCAAAAATGCAAGCTCTCTTCCTATGCTTGACCTCCTGCGGTTCTTTGTCTTGGAATCATTTCTGGCAACTCTCTTGCTCCTCTTTGTTGCAAAACAACAACTGCAATATTTCATGTGTTATAATGACCAACGCTTTGGGTGTCGGGCTCTGCCGATCATGCACCTAATTACATTCAAACCTTTGACTTGATTTAAGACTCTTTAATTCTAGACTTGACATCAACTCTTCATCTTGGATGAAAAATACACCCTCTTGTACAGTAACTCAATGGTTTAACTTGACTCAAGCTATCCAAATTTTCATTTGACCTTAACATCTGCTTTGACTTCAAGGCTTGACCCAATAATTACAATAGTGGATATTTTGACTCTAATTCAAGTTATACAATATACCAATAAACATCCACCCTTAATACATTTCATGATGTAAAATATTCACTCTCTCTCATACTCCATTCTTATGAAAATATCATCAGTCTCCCATTATCACTTCACATGATATTGAAACCTTTAAATCGAAATGCAATCCACTTTTCCCAAGATTTATTTTATGATGAAAATAAAATAAACCATTTAATTTTCAACATTTAAAAATACCTCTTTGAAATGAATGATCATACCTTATGCTCCCTTCAGGGTTATTTAATAAACCTCCTCTTCGCAATTTCAACTCTTCGGATTTCACTCCTCTGTTTCATTCTTATCACTGTGAATATTTTCATGCCCTTCATACCATAACCTCTTCAACACGCTCATCATCTTAGCGCAGACAGTTTTCTTGTACTTCCATGCAGCTCCTTTTTTGCAGTGACGGTTCTCATGCAACACTGTCTCTCTTCAGTGCACAAAACAATTCATTCACAAGAATTTTCCAAAACTTTCTTTTAACATGGTGGCATCAACATATTTCTTCGGCAGCAACAAACAAAAACTGAACTATCATCTAAAAAAAACAATGTGAACACTTTCACACACACCACAAGCAATGATCAATTATGATATTTAACTCATGGAAATCATAAATGCTCCTCCATGTATTAAAACTCTTTAAGCGGAATTATTTTTCTTTTATGGTTATAAACCCATATACCTTCGCTTAATTAAAAAAATTTCACTTTATATCTGATTATGGGTTGAACAATATTTCAACATGTATATCATCTCTATTTAAAGGAAAGGTTTACCTTCAGGTTTGTAACCTTGGCTACAAGAATCAAATGCTGACATAATAATATATTAGCCCACAGCCTTACTAGCGCAACCTACGCCGATGATTTCTCCAATCAATCCACGCTGCACCTTGCGGACTTGATCATGATGAAAATCTTCTCTATAATGAATCTGCTGAGAGTTAAAATGGCAAGCAAATGCTTAGCATAGCTTCGAACCATGATCTCCAGAACCATTTTCGTTGATGTAAGTTGTGAGGTTCCATAGCCGCCATTGCTTCTTGTACTCATAATCCAACTTGAAATTCATGTACGCACCTTTCTTTATTCAAGTTGAATCCGTATTCATTCATGGATTCTTGAAATTGAAATTTTTTTAGAGTGGAATTGACTTGGAATTTGTAATCAACAATTTCAAAAGCCGAAAAAAATTCAAATGTCTTCTCAGTGCTTTGTTTCAGAAAATTTTCAAACTGCTACCATAATCAATCGACCTCTAGCGCTCACCAAATATCAATTCAAATGACCCCAGAGATCAAATGAAAAATAAATATAAAACTCAATCTCCATATATACACTCCAGGCACTTATCCTTTAACGACCTCCGTTCCATGCACCATGGCTTCAAAAAATGCTGCATTTACACAATATTTTCATACCCGACACAGGTTACTCCTCACATGTTGACTAATACCACACATTGATAAATACATAGATCTTGTGCTCATACCCATAACGTTGGCACATATAATCATAAAAAAAAAAATATAAACTTTTTCTCGGTAATTTAGATCAGCAGATGTCATAGTCCAACCTCTTAATCAAATTGGAGATATGATGTTCAATCCAAGTCTAAAAATTTTTACTTCTGGTATTCTATATCCTTCAAGCATGGCTCTAAATGAAAACCAATTTATACAACAATCGCAAACCTCAACCCCTCACTTTTTTTAAACCATCAACCAACCAGGAGTTTCACACTTAAATTTTCTTAATCACCACCAGCAAACTGTTCTCACACAACTCACAGCTCTTCAGCAGATTGAAACCATTCGTGCTATGATACCAAATTAAGCCACATGCCATAGCCTCTCAAAATTTACACCTTTTTCACATAGAAAAATATATTTTCCTATCTTCTCCACTTGAAATGGCTGCCAATCTACTTTCCACAAAATGTAACAGGACGATCTCTAGTGATTCTATTTACACAGGGATCTTCATCGGCAAAATTATAAATTCACATGAAGTGGTCCTTAAATTTGTAAAGTAGCAGATCTCCATCAAGGAAGAGAAACGACCCTCCGTCATAAGGCCCAGAAATGACACTCCATCAGAGATGAGCATTAGGCCCCAGTCAAAGATTCACAACGACCAATGTGATAAGATTCTTAATGAAATATAACATTAGACCAACATACTCTTCAAATTTTCACCATTAAAGCAACTGAAATCATTAACACAATGATTTTGTCAGTCTTCATCATCCACAAGAAAGTTTCACTCTAATACCAAAATGATGCACAGAATCTGTATAAATCATAGTAGAGTGCATTTTTGGGTCTATATTTTCATTTTCAAGAAAATCCTCATCTATTTCTTCATTAAAACCACATTTAATTCATCTCAAAATATACATAAAGGAGAAAGAACCGAACATAAACAAGATACTAGCATATAATAACAATAATAAAATTACAAACTCAAACCATTTTGGCTGAATATTACAATTGTTAGCCTCTCGGCTCTCGGCCCTTTACATAAACTCTCACACCATTTCTCTCTATCTCTCTCTGTATTCCTCTCTCCCTATTTTCTATCCTCACACAAATCTCATATTTACACATAATTGTGGATTAATTCGAATCCATGATTTCCTCCACAACTATCTCAACCAAACTCTAAAATAGATTTATCCCTTTTTTGACTCAACTAAGTTCCATTTAAGGAATTCATAATCCCTAAACTATCTATACAACTCAACTCCAACTCATATTCTCAATTAATTAAGAGAATATTTACATTAAATCACACACTCACATTTTTATCTTAAATTATTTTTAAAATGTACATAATTTATCAAACAAATAAATAAAACCTCACCCCCTAAATCACACAAATGAATAATGAAAATTAAGCAGGGTGCTCCTGCATCAAGGACACATAAAATTACCATGATTGTCATTACACCTCCTTTTATGTTTATGTTTCATATCTAGTTTCTTTTATGTTATATGTTGGATGTTGGATAGTAACCTATCTCATATGTAAGACTCATGAATATTACTATTTTTTGGATCCTTATCATATGTGTTACTTATGCACTATATGATGATTGTATGTTTATATTACTTTGGCCTTCCATTTTCTTTATTTGTTTATCTCTCTCTACTGTCACAGGGGTGGTTAGTGATTACACCACTCTGAAAGCATGTATATGGAACAAGAAACGTTGAATATGATGGCATATGCAAAACTCATGTAAATTGTTTTTCTATATTTAATAACACAGATTGTTTTTTCTTCTGGAAAAAAAAAAGAGCTAACTTCTCTTCCTCTTCGAATGAGGAAAAAAAAATATCAAAATTTATAATTTCTATCCCTAAATAATCTCTAACCAAATACTACATATTTGTTCAACATGGTGACAAGGGGAAGGCACCAACCTCAAACCAATCCAAAGATGCTCCTGAGGAAGTGCTTACTGAAGAAAACAATTATATGTCAATCGATCTGATCCAAACATTTAAGAGGCTTCTCGTAAAATCAAACAAGAGACTCTTTTTTTTAATTACAATTGAGCCACAAATAGAATATCTAAGAGATAAAATCAGAACCATGATGACCCAAATATGTTAACATGGGGTAAGAAACTCATTTAATTACCCCATTTCTTTATTTATGTTTTTATTTTCTCATCCTTCATAAAATAAATCTTTATTTTACAGGGTTTTTTTAGGGAGTTTGATCCTCATGGTGAGACTATGGGGGTCGAAATTCGTAGCAACACCTTTCCTCCTCTTGTGAGTGACACAATGAACACACCAACTATTAATGCAACTCCTAAAGAGGGTGACACACCATTATTTGCACCCATTGAACAACACACATAAGGATGTGTACATGATGTAGACCATGATTCCATCACATCTAGTCAAGCAAGATTTCTTGGGTTTACTCATGTTACTATCATGGGAACACTACCAGTTGCATTATTGGTAGGTGATGACCATGTTCCCATGAAATTAGAAAAGCTTCCAGGAATTTAAGAAGTGTTTTACATATTAAGTATGATCTAATTGAAATTTACATATACAGTTTCATTATTTCCAAGTAATGATAATATCGTTTTGCAGGAAATAATACCTTCTATATGCGCTTGAATGAGGTAGCCTGACAACTCTTTGGGACCACCATTTTCAAAATGTGTAATTCAAAAAATTAAAAGTTGAAGGAAGAACTTATCAATAGGTTGGTTAGTGTGTTCGGAGATGGCACCTTCAACAAAGGTGGAGTTACCACAAAGGCAAGCCTATATTTAAAATATCTATGAGACCAATATAGGGTTCATTTAAAAAAGAACCCAAAGTATGAGCGTCCTCCAGTGATTTCATAAAATGAGTGGAAAGCCCTCCTAGAAGATGCAAAGGAGAAAAAAATTTGAAATTAAAGGAAGACACCACCCAGACCAGGAAGGTACAAGGCACTTTTATTAATGTAATTATGATGATTTCTCATCAATATTGTCACTTTAATTAAGCTTATCAATACTGTAAATATAGGTTCCCAGATACATCTAAAGACATGAAGGTGAGAATACCAAAACATGGCCAACATCATCTTGGCCCTAGGGATTATTCAAAACTGCCCTAAAAAATTGTAAGTATATAAAAAAAAAATTGCATCCAAATTTTAGATTCTTAATCATTTTAATTTAATATTGCAGAAGAAAAAAAAAATCACGTTTTCATGCAAAATTTAAGGGATAACAATTCAATGAAAATTCCCATGGAGGAAGACCTCAAGCTTGCTTACAAGCATAGATATCAAGTCGTTTTTGAATGTAGGACAAGCACGGGGTCTTCATGTACTAGTTCTGATCCCCCAACCGAGACTAAGGTAAATAAAAGCAACAAAGAGAATTTATAAATTAATACTTGTATATAATATATTGTTATTTATTTTTGGCCATAAATAAATGTGCTTGATTGTAAAAAGCAGCCAGTCAATGTAAATGCTAATGTCCCAAGAAACGTTGAAAGACATGAGCCTAGTGACAGTGGAGTGCAAATTGAAACTAATGTTCAACTCAAATTTGGAGGTATTTCATGTGAGTTATAATTTTTTTTAGTATGGATTAGAATGACAAATATTTAAATGCAAACAGTGTATTAATTTTAAAGCTTCTTGGTTCTACTCTAGAGTATGTATGGGATGAGGCTAGACAAGAGGAGGAACCTATGACATCCGAAAGTATCCCGCTTCCCTCTACTACCGAAGTAGGTAATGAACACTCTACTACCTTTTTATTAATAAAACACTTGTATTAATAATGAATATAAATAAGAATTTAACATTTTATTCTTATTGCAGTTAATTCTCTTACACCCTTACAACAGTATAAACACTTGACCAGGTTGGGAGAAATACATCTTACAGTTGAAGGGGATGACATCCTTGATTCATACATGAAAAATTTCAACAAACTAAAGAATAATTGATTGTTGTTGTAATTTAATTAAAACTACCTTGTTTCATATTATGTATAGTGTATAGTTTATTATAAATCATACTGAGATCAAATATTTTTTAAACTCTACGAATGAATGAATGAATACATGTTTACTATATATTTATTTAATTATGACATAACTTAATATATTTCTTTCAAATATTTCCTAGTAGATTGATTGGGTATTGGGGAATTGAGAGTGATGTGAGGGGGCTGAGAGGCCATGAGAGATTCCAACTTCATGTGGTTGGCCCTTATCAGTAGACAATAAATTAATATTTTGAAAATCTTGGAGTAAAACTCCAAGATCCAACAGAACAACAACAAGTTCAATGTTGACTTCGTTTTTTCTTCGTCGAGTGGAGGGAGGTTTTCTCCAAGATTAAACTACACAAATAATTTATTCTCGAAACCAAGAGGAGCTCATTCAGGTATTTATGCTCTCAATTTTTTTTAATTATTATTTATTGGTGAAATTAAATTTAATAATTGGTCAAATTTAATCTAATTTTTCCAAATTGGTCTCATGAATATATATAGGAAAATCTGTGGCAGTTTGTATGTTGAAGAGGAACAACTATCGGAAGAAAATATCTCAAAAAGGTAACATTACATTTAGCATATCCACAATAGGTCCTGAATAAAAAATATGTACATTGAGAAATGTAGTGAAATAAAGAACTTGTACATGTTTCAGAAAAGCATAAATAAGACATGATAGAGGCATATTACCCACATTGAAAAACTAAGAGAAATTAATGCACAATAATGATGAACTTATAGGTTTCCAATAGGTTGAAAGGAAACTGTATAAAGAATCAATACAATTGTATGGATATGTATGTCCATATGGAGCAATACAACAGTTGTGTAACTTCTGCCTTTATTTTTTGTGTAGATCATATACCTCATTTTGAGATGTTTTTGATGACCATGCAGTTGTTATTTAAGTACCTTGCAGGGGTTTCCTTGAGGTATGAAAAGCTAATGTTGGGAAAAAACTAGTTATTTGCCTACAAAACTATTTTATTCTTCCACTGCTTAAATTTTGAGTTATTGTGTGATTGATGCTATGATCTAGAAGTGATTTATACATTATATTAAATTTACCAATTTATCTTTTTAGGTAGGATCATATGGATAATATTCACCTAGGGTTGAATTTTTGTAATGTACTTAACCCTAAATACCTCATGTTATCCAAGAAAACCATTAGGTTTGTTTTGAGTCATAAGTTAATTAGGCTGAGTCAATTAGGTTTAAATAAGGTCTTTGGAAATCAAAATTTCAAAAACAATGCACATATGAGGGGGTCTTCAAAGTCATTGTGCATGTGATAAGGGTCATGTCATTTTAGAATAAAGTGTGTTTATGATTATTAATCATAGTTATATGGTTAATTATCATATCACTTATAAAGTGCCATTATGCAATAAAGTTGGCAAGTGAAATAAATTGCTCACATGTTTAAAGGGATAAGATCGGGTGCGGTCAGATAAACGACCTATTAGCACTCTATAATTTCTGAAGGTTGATAATCACAAAGGTAACCAAAAAACCACTTTGGAGTTTAGGATCTGTTGGGGTTCCCATGTTTTGGCAGATTTGGAAA
Source organism: Pinus albicaulis (assembly GCA_034641835.2). Classification (NCBI taxonomy): domain Eukaryota; kingdom Viridiplantae; phylum Streptophyta; class Pinopsida; order Pinales; family Pinaceae; genus Pinus; species Pinus albicaulis. Next base: position 765,936,975 of record CM076583.1, on the reverse strand, counting down.
TACCAGAAGATGAGACAACATCAAACCACTTTAGGGTCCTAGGATCTAGCTCTCCTGGACCCGAAGAGGGATCTCTCCAAATAGAGTGAAGAATGATATGTCTTTGAAGCTTAAAATGAGATATTAGGCTAGATATGAAGCACGAGGGATTTTAAATGATTTGGTTGGTTGGTTGCTGGGTTGGTCAGGAGATCACAAACTGAGAAAGTAATGGGAGAAAGGTAACAAAATAGCAAGATGCTTCAGCAAAGAGGATAGGCCAAGACAGTGCCATCCATTGGGCTATGGAGTCATGAAAGGAAATTACTTGCATCCACTAGCCAAGGCTTTCAAAGGGCAAGTCATCTACACTAAAGGATATTTTAGGCATATGGTGGAATGGAACATTAAGGAGAGAAAGTGGAAGAAGGAAAGACCACCAATTTTCTGTCTATAGATCAGGTCAGAGATGATTTAACTCCAGACCTGCTTGGACATACTCAAAGGCAACTCTCAAAAAGGGATGAAGGGGCAGCTTATAGATCAGACCAGAGGTCATTTAACTCCAGGTCTACTTTAGCAACTCCAGAGGAAAAACAGAGATAAGTTTAACAGAAGGGATCTTAGAAAGGCCAGCTGGTCGCGCAAGGATCCTAGTGGATAGGGCTAACACTCATCCCCAATGTTCCCAAACCTTCCAGCTCAGACCCAGCAAGAACATCTAAGAACTAATTCAACCAATTCATACATCAGAGAGTAGGCAATAACATCCACTACACTGGTTAAATCAACTGAAATCAACTCTTAGATAGCACATAAGGCAGAAATCATTAAAGGTAGGGAGAGCAGGAAACATAGGGCACCTAACAAGGGTGAATCCTATGTTATACTTCTGTTGCCTACCAGAAGAACATGAAACAACATGAAAATGTGATATACAGAGTTAGAAAGACATCACCAATAGTCATAGACCAGGATCCTGTGAAATGTGCTTTGATTAATTAATGCAAAACCAGTCATGTACAATATAGCTCAATTTCTGTTATAGTCCAGACTTTCTCCTCCCAGCCTATTACATACAACTACTCTGCTACTCCCTCCCACGACTATTCTAATAGTCGGAATGAATCCCTCTAATAGCAAATTGCCCAACAGTTGAACAACAACACTTACAATATGTTCCCGGGGGTTCTTATAGGAGAAGAGGAAGAAACAGAAGTAGGTGAACAATTAAATGAGTCTCATTAAGATGGAATGGTGGAGGAAACCGAGTCCATTCTGCTTAATGGCGTTGTGCTGTACTCTGTAGATTGGTTGGAGACGTTTGTCAGGTCGAGATTTACCTCTAATATGTTCTTTAAGTCCCTACAGCGGTCTGGAACTCTGTGTTGCCATTCTGGAATAAATGAACTGGATGGGAAAACTGCAAGGCCGCTCCAAACCTCCATAACTGCTACCTGACTATCTTGAATGGGCTTCATTCAGTGTAATTAATTATTTCAGGAGTCGAGGAGATATGAGGAATGTTGTAGGTAAACTTCTTTCCTGGAGGAAATGCGTTCTGCTGATATTAAAACGAGGATATGACCTTTGTGTGCTTAAGTCTTCAAACCGTGCCCTTTCCCTTTGAATGCGGGGTTTAAATTTTAACTTCATTAATAATGGGCATCAACCCCCTTTTGAATTCCTTTTTCTAGTCCGCTGACGAATGCTGAAACGGCCTCTCTGTGCTGTCTGCGTAATAAAATACACCTGTTATACCTGGGCAGTAGTGGTGGAGAAGTGCTTTGGAGGCCCGGAGGAACGGTGGCAAAACAGTGGGAACAGCGGAAACAATGAGAAGTGGCAGAAGAAATGATTTTAGTGTAAAACCCAAAGGTTAAACGTTTGGGCGAATAACACAGGGAAACGGAGAAAAACAATGGAGTGGAGCCACGGAGGTGGGACCCGGGCTAAAACGCAACTGCAAATCGCAATCGGGAGACGGAAGTGGAGCGGAATGATAAGCATGGGATTTGCGATGCGATAGGCAATTCCTTTGCAAATTCAATATATGACCAATTTCCCGTTTACAGAGGAAATACCCTTTATTTATATGAAAAGGCAGAAGAGTAGTACGGTGGGACCGGGGGTCAAATCGTAAATCATAAATCGCAAGATGGAATGGAGCGGAAGGATCATCACAACGCGGAGCAAAGAACTGCGATTGCGATATTGCGATCGGGCGGAGTTGCGATGGAGGGCGGTGCGATGGAGAAAGTGCGAAGGCACGATCGGCGATCGCATCGCAAATATTTGCGACACGATCAGATCGCATCACAAATATTTGCGACACGATCAGATCGCATCGCAAATATTTACGATGGATCAATCGACCACAAACAAGGAAAATATGATATGCGATAAGTGCGATCTACGATGGGCACCTTAAGGGGCAGCGCTCAGTCACAGCGCTCAGTTACGTGGGGACGGGGCTGGAGGAAATGGGCTAAGCCTTAGTATAAGGTCGGAAGTGGGTTTGGCTCATTCCAATGTGATTTAAAGGTTAGAAAGGGGAACGATAGAGGGATAAGGGTGAATACAGCCAACAAAGAGTAAGGGAAGGATATAAAGGGGATTTGAGAAGGTAAAAATGGAAATAGAAGGGGAAACAAAATAGAAGCTAAGTGGGGGGTTGAAATAAGAGGGAAAAGGGGGTCTTTGGGCATTTCTTCACAAAAAAAGAGGCTTTATAATAGAAATTAGTAGAGGGGAATTTATCAAAGGATAAAAGACACATGGAGGCTTCAAGGAGACTGTGTTTTCAGAGGAAATGCATTCCTTGAAGGCTCAAAAATAGTTTAGCCCCCTATTTTTCTTGTCTAAAGTTTTATAGGGGGGCTAACAGTGGCTCCACATGGGGATGGCTTCTTCTTGAAGGAGTCAAGAATCCAGAAAATAAATCTTTGGTGTAGGCCAGATGCCTGCTGCTTGACTCATTGATTTCTTTCTTTGATCAGCTGCCACAACTATGAAGACATCATATCAGTAGTACAATTCTTCCAAACAACTACCTACCTAGACTATAGTCCTAACATGTTTTCTTCTGGGTGCACTTGGACTTGCAGGCCCTTTACATCATCAATCTTTACAAACAGGAAAATAAACCTATTCTACTTCTACCCTTATTACTTCATGAGACCAGATTAAACTGTTGGTCTCATAGTTTCTCTACCTACACTACTACCTGCTAGGATTAGACTGTCTAGCAAGTTTCTTCTCTACATTCTAAGACAGAAATTGAAACAACTAACTACATGCTCATAGACTGAGCTTTATTGAGCTTTTCCTACCTACCCTACTCTAACTGGGAATCTCTGATGTTCTAGGTGATACAATAATGCCAATGCATCCAGTCAAGAAGTAACAAAAAAGGATATGAGCACTGGCTGCCTGTCAGAGATAACCACAGGGTGCTCTGCATGCGGTTCTTCAAAACTAAGGTCACCATCAGTAGTGACCATTCCTGATGAAACTGGCCCGTGATGAAGATCAATGCAGGAGTATCTGAGCACATCAGGGCCTCCATGTATTCTGCCATAGGATCAGTGAGCATATGATGCACACTTTCTTATTTTAGGCCTTCCACTACTGGTAGGCTGTCTACGTCCTGGGAAGCTTCGGTTATTGCATCTTCCACTGCATTCTCAAAGTGGCTCTTGAAAGCCCGTTCTTCTTCTTCTTGCACATCGAACAGTAGTGGAATCTCTTCTCTTTTAGAGGGCGGGAGACTTTCCAAAAATTCTCTCGGGTCTCTGAACTGATATTATTTTTCCTATGAGTTCAGAAGCTCGATCTCCGCTTCATATCTCTCCGCCAGCACTTCTAGAAAAACTTTCTTCAGCTCAAGTTGATCATTGAATTTCAAGCTGGAACGGAAAACCTTTGGAAGGTCTTCGCTTCTGAGTTAAGCCAGTATATTTGATATTCCACAACGAAACTCTTCAAGGGGACTCAACTCAGAGTCTTCCATTGGTGGGGATGATGTTGTATATGCGACTGGTCTCCCAGTGGAGCACGTGAAACCAAGATAATCAGTGGTCTGCTGATCACCAATGGAGTCTTTTAATCATTCAAGAATTGTGGAGTCACCAGGTGGATGATTTGAGATTCTACTTTCCACCACAGTGGTTTACCAAATCAAAGCTGACTGATCTAATCCCCAGCGGAGTCGCCATTATGTTGGGGTTCCCATGTTTTGGCAGATTTGGCAATACCAAAAGATGAGACAACATCAAACCACTTTAGGGTCCTAAGATCTAGCCCTCCTGGACCCGGAGAGGGATCTCTCCAAATAGAGCAAAGAATGATATGTCTTTGAAGCTCAAAATGAGATATTAGGCTAGATATGAAGCACGAGGGATTTTAAATGACTTGGTTGGTTGGTTGCTGGGTTGGTCAGGAGATCATAGACTGAGAAAGTAATGGGAGAAAGGGAACAAAACAGCAGGAGGCTTCAGCAAAGAGGATAGGCCAAGACAGTGCCATCCATTGGGCTATGGAGTCATGAAAGGAAATTACTTGCATCCACTAGCCAAGGCTTTCAAAGGGAAAGTCATCTACACTAAAGGATCTTTTAGGCAGATGGTGGAATGGAAAATTAAGGAGAGAAAGTGGAAGAAGGAAAGACCACCAATTTTCTGTCTATAGATCAGGTCAGAGGTGATTTAACTCCAAACCTGCTTGGACATACTAAAAGGCAACTCTCAAAAATGGACGAAGGACCCGCTTATAGATCAGACCAAAGGTCATTTAACTCCAGGTCTGCTTTAGCAACTCCATAGGAAAAATAGAGATAAGTTTAACAAAAGGGATCTTAGAAAGGCCAGCCGGTCGTGCAAAGATCCTAGTGGACAGGGCTAACACTCATCCCCAGTGTTCCCAAACCTTCCAGCTCAAACCCAGCAAGAACATCTAAGAACTGATTCAACCAATTCATACATCAGAGAGTAGGCAATAATATCCACTACACTGGTTAAATCAACTGAAATCAACTCTTAGATAGCACATAAGGCGAAAAACATTAAAGGTAGGGAAAGCAAGAAACATAGGGCAACTAACAAGGGTGAATCCTATGTTATACTTATGTTGCCTACCAGAAGAACATGAAACAGCACGAAAATGTGATATACAGAGTTAGAAAAACATCACCAATAGTAATAGACCAGGATCCTGTGAAATGTGCTTTGATTAATTGATGCAAAACCAGTCATGTACAATATAGCTCAATGGCTGTTACAGTCTAGACTTTCTCCTCCCAGCCTATTACATACAACTACTCTCCTACTCCCTCCCACGACTGTTCTAACAGTCGAAATGAATCCCTCTAACAACAAATTGCCCAACAGCTGAACAACAACCTTTACAATATCTTCCCGGGGGTTCTTATAGGAGAAGAGGAAGAAACAGAAGTAGGTGAACAATTAAATGAGTCTCATTAAGATGGAATGGTGGAGGAAACCGAGTCCATTCTGCTTAATGGCATTGTGCTGTACTCTGTAGATTGGTTGGAGATGTTTGTCAGGTCGAGATTGACCTCTGATATGTTATTTAAGTCCCTACGGCGGTCTGGAAATCTGCGTTGCCATTCTGGAATAAATGAACTGGATGGGAAAACTGCAAGGCCGCTCCAAACCTCCATAACTGCTGCCTGACAGTCTTGAATGGGCTTCAGTCAGTGTAATTAATCGTTTCAGGAGTCGAGGAGATATGAGGAATGCTATAGGTAAACGTCTTTCCTAGAGGAAATGCGTTCTGCTGATATTAAAACGCGGATATGACCTTTGTGCACTTAATTCTTCAAACCGTGCCCTTTCCCTTTGAATGCGGGGTTTAAATTTTAACTTCATTAATAACAGGCACCAACCCCCTTTTGAATTCCTTCTGCTGGTTCGCTGACAAATGCTGAAACGGCCTCTCTATGCCGTCTGCATAATAAATTACACCTGTTTTACCTGGGTAGTACTGGTGGAGAAGTGCTTTGGAGGCCCGGAGGAACGGTGGCAGAACAGTGGGAACAGCGGAAACAATGAGAAGTGGCGGAAGAAATGATATTAGTGTAAAACCCAAAGGTTAAAGCTTTGGGCGAATAACACAGGGAAATGAAGAAAAACAATGAAGTGGAGCCACGGAGGTCGAACACGGGCTAAAACGCAATCGCAAATCGCAAACGAGAGACGGAAGTGGAGCGGAATGATAAGCATGGGATTTGCGATGCGATGGGCAATTCCTTTGCAAATTCAATATATGACCAATTTCTCGTTTACAGAGGAAAGACCCTTTATTTATATGAAAAGGTAGAAGAGTAGTACGGTGGGCCCGGGGGTCAAATCGCAAATCGCAAATCACAAGATGGAATGGAGCGGAAGGATCATCGCAACGCGGAGAAAAGAACTACGATTGTGATATTGCGATCGGGCGGAGTTGCGATGGAGGGCGGTGCGATGGAGAAATTGCGAAGGTGCGATCGGTAATCGCGTCGCAAATATTTGTGACGTGATCAGATCGCATCACAAATATTTCTGAAGGATCAATCAACCACAAACAACAAAAATGCGATATGTGATAAGTGCGATTCACGATGGGCGCCTTAAGGGGTAGCGCTCAGTCACAGTGCTCAGTTACGTGGGGACGGGGCTGGCGGAAAGGGGCTAAGCCTTAGTATAAGGTCGAAAGTGGGTTTGGCCCATTCCAATGTGATTTAAAGGTTAGAAAGGGGAACGATAGAGGGATAAGGGTGAGTACAGCCAACAAAGAGTAAGGGAAGGATATAAAGGGTATTTGAGAAGGTAAAAATGGAAATAGAAGGGGAAACAAAATAGAAGCTAAGTGGGGGGCTCAAATAAGAGGGAAAAGGGGGTCTTTGGGAATTTCTTCACAAAAAAAGAGGCTTTATAATAGGAATCAGCAGAGGGGAATTTATCAAAGGATAAAAGACACATGGAGGCTTCAAGGAGACTGTGTTTTCAGAGGAAATGCATTCCTTGAAAGCTCAAAAATAGTTTAGCCCCCTATTTTGCTTGCCAAAAGTTTTATAGGGGGGCTAACAGTGGCTCCACATGGGGATGGCTTCTTCTTGAAGGAGTCAAGATTCAAGAAAATAAATCTTTGGTGTAGGCCAGATGCCTGCTGCTTGACTCATTCATTTCTTTCTTTGATCAGCTGCCACAACTATGAAGACATCATATCAGCAGTACAATTATTCCAAACAACTACCCACCCAGACTATAGTCCTAACATTTTTTCTTCTGGGTGCACTTGGACTTGCAGACCCTTTACATCATCAATCTTTACAAATAGGAAAATAAACCTATTCTACTTCTACCCTTATTACTTCATGAGACCAGATTAAACCGTTGGTCTCATAGTTTCTCTACCTACACTACTACCTGCTAGGATTAGACTGTCTAGCAGGTTTCTTCTCTACATTCTAAGATAGAAATTGAAAAAACTAACTACATGCTCATAGACTGAGCTTTATTGAGCTTTTCCTACCTACCCTACTCTAACTGGGAATATATGATGTTCTAGGTGATACAATAATGCCAATGCATCCAGTCAAGCAGTAAAAAAAAAGGATATGAGCACTAGCTGCCTGTCAGAGATAACCACAGGGTGCTCTGCATGTGGTTCTTCAAAACTGAGGTCACCATCAGTAGTGACCATTCCTGATGAAACTGGCCCATGCTGAAGATCAATGCAGGCGTATCTGAGCACATCAGGGCCTCCATGTATTCTGCCATAGGATCAATGAGCATATGATGCACGCTTTCTTATTTTAGGCCTTCCACTATTGGGAGGCTGTCTATGTCCTATGCAGCTTCGGTTATTGCATCTTCCACTACATTCTCAAAGTGGCTCTTGAAAGCCCATTCTTCTTCTTCCTGCACATCGAACAGCAATGAAATCTTTTCTCTTTTAGGGGGCGCGAGACTTTCCAAAAATGCTCTCGGGTCTCTAAACTGATATGATTTTTCCTGTGAGTTCAGAAGCTCGATCTCCACTTCATATCTCTCCGCCAGCACTTCTAGAAAAACGTTCTTCAGCTCAGGTTGATCATTGAATTTCGAGCTGGAACGGAAAACCTTTGGAAGGTCTTGACTTCTGAGTTGAGCCAGTATATCTGATATTCCACAATGAAACTCTTCAAGGGGACACAACTCAGAGTCTTCCATTGGTGGGGATGGTGTTGTATATGCGACTGGTCTCCCAGTGGAGTCACGTGAAACCAAGATAATTAGTGGCCTGCTAATCACCAGTGGAGTCTTTTAATCATTCAGGAATTGTGGAGTCACCAGGTGGATGATTTAAGCTTCTACTGTACACCACAATGGTTTACCAAATCAAAGCTAACTGATCTAATCCCCAGTGGAGTCGCCATTATGTTGGGGTTCCCATGTTTTGGCAGATTTGGCAATACCAAAAGATGAGACAACATCAAACCACTTTAGGGTCCTAGGATCTATCCCTCCTGGACCCGGAGAGGGATCTCTCCAAATAGAGCGAAGAATGATATGTCTTTGAAGCTCAAAATGAGATATTAGGCTAGATATGAAGCACGAGGGATTTTAAATGATTTGTTTGGTTGGTTGCTGGGTTGGTCAGGAGATCACAGATTCAGAAAGTAATGGGAGAAAGGGAACAAAACAGCAAGAGGCTTCAGCAAAGAGGATAGGCCAAGACAGTGCCATCAATTGGGCTATGGAGTCATGAAAGGAAATTACTTGCATCCACTAGCCAAGGCTTTCAAAGGGCAAGTCATCTACAATAAAGGATCTTTTAGGCAGATGGTGGAATGGAAAATTAAGGAGAGAAAGTGGAAGAAGGAAAGACCACCAATTTTCTGTCTATAGATCAGGTCAGAGGTGATTTAATTCCAGACCTGCTTGGACATACTCAAAGGCAGCTCTCAAAAAGGGACGAAGGGGCAGCCAGAGGTCATTTAACTCCAGGAATACTTTAGCAACTCCAGAGGAAAAACAGAGATAAGTTTAACAGAAGGGATCTTAGAAAGGCCAGCTGGTCGCGCAAGGATCCTAGTGGACAGGGCTAACACTCATCCCCAGTGTTCCCAAACCTTCCAGCTCAGACCCAGCAAGAACATCTAAGAACTGATTCAACCAATTCATACATCAGAGAGTAGGCAATAACATCCACTACACTGGTTAAATCAACTGAAATCAACTCTTAGATAGCGCATAAGGCGGAAAACATTAAAGGTAGTGAGAGCAGGAAACATAGGGCACCTAACAAGGGTGAATCATATGTTATACTTCTATTTCCTACCAGAATAACATGAAACAACATGAAAATGTGATATACAGAGTTAGAAAAACATCACCAATAGTAATAGACCAGGATCCTGTGAAATGTGCTTTGATTAATTGATGCAAAACCAATCATGTACAATATAGCTCAATGGTTTTTACAGTCCAGACTTTCTCGTCCTAGCCTATTACATACAACTACTCTGCAACTCCCTCCCACGACTGTTCTAACAGTCGGAATGAATCCCTCTAACAGCAAATTACCCAACAGCTGAACAACAACCTTTACAATATGTTCCCGGGGGTTCTTATAGGAGAAGAGGAAGAAACAGAAGTAGGTGAACAATTAAATGAGTCTCATTAAGACGGAATGGTGGAGGAAACTGAGTCCATTCTGCTTAATGGCGTTGTGTTGTACTCTTTAGATTGGTTGGAGACGTTTTTCAGGTCGAGATTGACCTCTGATATGTTCTTAGAGTCCCTACGACAGTTTGGAACTCTACGTTACCATTCTGGAATAAATGAACTGGATGGGAAAACTGCAAGGCCGCTCCAAACCTCATAACTGCTGCCTGACTGTCTTGAATGGGCTTCAGTCAGTGTAATTAATCATTTCAGGACTCGAGGAGATATGAGGAATGTTGCAGGTAAATGTCTTTCCTGGAGGAAATGCATTCTGCTGATACTAAAACACAGATATGACCTTTGCGTGCTTAAGTCTTCAAACCGTGCCCTTTCCCTTTGAATGTGGGGTTTATATTTTAACTTCATTAATAACAGGCACCAAACTCCTTTTGAATTCCTTCTGCTGGTCCGCTGACAAATACTGAAATGGCCTCTTTGTGCCGTCTGTGTAATAAAATACACCTGTTATACCTGGGAAGTAGTGGTGGAGAAGTGCTTTGGAGGCCCGGAGGAACGGTGGCAGAACAGTGGGAACAGAGGAAACAATGAGAAGTGGCGGAAGAAATGATATTAGTGTAAAACCCAAAGGTTAAATGTTTTGGCGAATAACACAGGGAAACCGAGAAAAATAGTGGAGTGGAGCCACGGAGGTGGGACCCGGGCTAAAACGCAATCGCAAATCGCAATCGGGAGACGGAAGTGGAGCGGAATGATAAGCATGGGATTTGCGATGTGATGGGAAATTCCTTTGCAAATTCAATATATGACCAATTTCCCGTTTACAGAGGAAAGACCCTTTATTTATATGAAAAGGCAGTAGAGTAGTACGGTGGGCCCGGGGGTCAAATTGCAAATCGCAAATCGCAAGATCGAATGGAGTGGAAGGATCATCGCAACGCGGCGCAAAGAACTGTGATTGCGATATTGCGATCGGGCAGAGTTGCGATGGAGGGCGGTGCGATGGAGAAAGTACGAAGGCGTGATCGGCGATCGCATCGCAAATATTTGCGATGGATCAATTGACCACAAACAACAAAAATGTGATATGCGATAAGTGCGATCTGCGATGGGCGCCTTAAGGGTCAGTGCTCAGTCACAACGCTCAATTATGTGGGGAGGGGGCTGGCGGAAAGGGGCTAAGCCTTAGTATAAGCTCAGAAGTGGGTTTGGCCCATTCCAATGTGATTTAAAGGTTAGAAAGGGGAACGATAGAGGGATAAGGGTGAATACAGCCAACAAAGAGTAAGGGAAGGATATAAAGGGGATTTGAGAAGGTAAAAATGGAAATAGAAGGGGAAACAAAATAGAAGCTAAGTGGGGGGTTCAAATAAGAGGGAAAAGGGGGTCTTTGGGCATTTCTTCACAAAAAAAGAGGCTTTATAATAGGAATCAGCAGAGGGGAATTTATCAAAGGATAAAAGACACATGGAGGCTTCAAGGAGACTGTGTTTTCAGAGGAAATGCATTCCTTGAAGGCTCAAAAACAGTTTAGCCCCCTATTTTGCTTGCCAAAAGTTTTATAGGGGGGCTAACAGTGGCTCCACATGGGGATGGCTTCTTCTTGAAGGAGTCAAGAATCCAGAAAATAAATATTTGGTGTAGGCCCGATGCCTGCTGCTTGACTCATTCATTTCTTTCTTTGATCAGCTGCCACAACTATGAAGACATCATATCAGCAGTACAATTCTTCCAAACAACTACCTACCCAGACTATAGTCCTAAAAAATTTTCTTCTGGGTGCACTTGGACTTGCAGACCCTTTACATCATCAATCTTTACAAACAGGAAAATAAACCTATTCTACTTCTACCCTTATTACTTCATGAGACCAGATTAAACTGTTGGTCTCATAGTTTCTCTACCTACACTACTACCTGCTAGGATTAGACTGTCTAGCAAGTTTCTTCTCTACATTCTAAGACAAAAATTGAAACAACTAACTACATGCTCATAGACTGAGCTTTATTGAGCTTTTCCTACCTACCCTACTCTAACTGGGAATCTCTGATGTTCTAGGTGGTAAAATAATGCCAATGCATCCAGTCAAGCAGTAATAAAAAAGGATATGAGCACTGGCTGCCTGTCAGAGATAACCACAGGGTGCTCTGCATGCGGTTCTTCAAAACTGAGGTCACCATCAGTAGTGACCATTCCTGATGAAACTGGCCCGTGCCGAAGATCAATGCAGGAGTATCTGAGCACATCAGGGCCTCCATGTATTCTGCCACAGGATCAATGAGCATATGATGCACGCTTTCTTCTTTTAGGCCTTCCACTACTGGTAGGTTGTCTATGTCCTAGGAAGCTTCGGTTATTGCATCTTCCACTGCGTTCTCAAAGTGGCTCTTGAAAGCCCATTCTTCTTCTTCCTGCACATCGAACAGCAGTGGAATCTCTTCTCTTTTAGGGTGCGGGAGACTTTCCAAAAATGCTCTCAGGTCTCTGAACTGATATGATTTTTCGTATGAGTTTAGAAGCTCGATCTCCGCTTCATATCTCTCCGCCAGCACTTCTAGAAAAAATTTCTTCAACTCAGGTTGATCATTGAATTTCGAGCTGGAACGGAAAACCTTTGGAAGGTCTTCGCTTCTGAGTTGAGCCAGTATATCTGATATTCCACAACGAAACTCTTCGAGGGGACTCAACTCAGAGTCTTCCATTGGTGGGGATGATGTTGTATATGCGACTGGTCTCCCAGTGGAGTCACGTGAAACCAAGATAATCAGTGGCCTGCTGATCACCAGTGGAGTATTTTAATCATTCAGGAATTGTGGAGTCGCCAGGTGGATGATTTAAGCTTCTACTGTCCACCACAGTGGTTTACCAAATCAAAGCTGACTGATCTAATCCCCAGCGGAGTCGCCATTATGTTGGGGTTCCCATGTTTTGGCAGATTTGGAAATACCAAAAGATGAGACAACATCAAACCACTTTAGGGTCCTAGGATCTAGCCCTCCTGGACCCGGAGAGGGATCTCTCCAAATAGAGCGAAGAATGATATGTCTTTGAAGCTTAAAATGAGATATTAGGCTAGATATGAAGCACGAGGGATTTTAAATGATTTGGTTGGTTGGTTTCTGGGTTGATCAGGAGATCAAAGACTGAGAAAGTAATGGGAGAAAGGGATTAAAACAGTAGGAGGCTTCAGCAAAGAGGATAGGCCAAGACAGTGCCATCCACTGGGCTATGGAGTCATGAAAGGAAATTACTTGCATCCACTAGCCAAAGCTTTCAAAGGGCAAGTCATCTACACTAAAGGATCTTTTAGGCAGATGGTGGAATGGAAAATTAAGGAGAGAAAGTGGAAGAAGGAAATACCACCAATTTTCTGTCTATAGCTCAGGTCAGAGCTGATTTAACTCCAGACCTGCTTGGACATACTCAAAGGAAGCTCTCAAAAAGGGACGAAGGGGCAGCTTATAGATCATACCAGAGGTCACTTAACTCCAGGTCTACTTTAGCAACTCCAGAGGAAAAATAGAGATAAGTTTAACAGAAGGGATCTTAGAAAGGCCAGTTGGTCGCGCAAGGATCCTAGTGACCAGGGCTAACACTCATCCCCAGTGTTCCCAAACCTTCCAGCTCAGACCCAGCAAGAACATCTAAGAACAGATTCAACCAATTCATACATCAGAGAGTAGGCAATAACATCCACTACACTGGTTAAATCAACTGAAATCAACTCTTAGATAGCACATAAGGTGGAAAACATTAAAGGTAGGGAGAGCAGGAAACATAGGGCACCTAACAAGGGTGAATCCTATGTTATACTTCTGTTGTCTACCAGAAGAACATGAAACAGCATGAAAATGTGATATACAGAGTTAGAAAAACATCACCAATAGTAATAGACCAGGATCCTGTGAAATGTTCTTTGATTAATTGATGCAAAACCAATCATGTACAATATAGCTCAATGGCTATTACAGTCCAGACTTTCTCCTCCCAGCCTATTACATACAACTACTCTCCTACTCCCTCCCACGACTGTTCTAACAGTCGGAATGAATCCCTCTAATAGCAAATTGCCCAACAGCTGAACAACAACTTTTACAATATGTTCCCGGGGGTTATTATAGGAGAAGAGGAAGAAACAGAAGTAGGTGAACAATTAAATGAGTCTCATTAAGATGGAATGGTGGAGGAAACCGAGTCCATTCTGCTTAATGGCATTGTGTTGTACTCTGTAGATTGGTTGGAGACATTTTTCAGGTCCAGATTGACCTCTGATATGTTCTTTAACTCCCTACGACGGTCTGGAACTCTGTGTTGCCATTCTGGAATAAATGAACTGGATGGGAAAACTACAAGGCCGCTCCAAACCTCCATAACTACTGCCTGACTGTCTTGAATGGGCTTCAGTTAGTGTAATTAATCATTTCAGGACTCGAGGAGATATGAAGAATTCTGTAGGTAAACGTCTTTCTTGGAGGAAATGCATTCTACTAATATTAAAACGCGGATATGACCATTGTGTGCTTAAGTCTTCAAACCGTGCCCTTTCCCTTTGAATGCGGGGTTTAAATTTTAACTTCATTAATAACAGGCACCAACCCCCTTTTGAATTCCTTCTGCTGGTCCGCTGACAAATGCTGAAATGGCCTCTCTGTGCTGTCTGCGTAATATAATACACCTGTTATACCTGGGCAGTAGTGGTGGAGAAGTGCTTTGGAGGCCTGGAGGAATGGTGGCAGAACAGTGGGAACAATGGAAACAATGAGAAGTGGCAGAAGAAATGATATTAGTGTAAAACCCAAAGGTTAAACGTTTGGGCGAATAACACAGGGAAACAGAGAAAAACAATGGAGTGGAGCCACGGAGGTGGGACCCGGGCTAAAACGCAATCGCAAATCATAATCGGGAGATGGAAGTGTAGCGGAATGATAAGCATGGGATTTGCGATGCAATGGGAAATTCCTTTGCAAATTCAATATATGACCAATTTCTCGTTTACAGAGGAAAGACCCTTTATTTATATGAAAAGGCAGAAGAGTAGTACGGTGGGCCCGGGGGTCAAATCGCAAATCGCAAGATGGAATGGAGCAGAAGGATCATTGCAACGCAGAGCAAAGAACTGCGATTGTGATATTGCGATCGGGCGGAGTTGCGATGGAGAGCAGTGCAATGGAGAAAGTGCGAAGGCGCGATTGGCGATCGCATCGCAAATATTTGCAATGGATCAATCAACCACAAGCAACGAAAATGCGATATGCGATAAGTGCGATCTACGATGGGCGCCTTAATGGGCAGCGCTCAGTTACGTGGGGACGGGGCTGACGGAAAGGGGCTAAGCCTTAGTATAAGGTCAGAAGTGGGTTTGGCCCATTCCAATGTGATTTAAAGGTTAGAAAGGGGAACGATAGAGGGATAAGGGTGAATACAACCAACAAAGAGTAAGGGAAGGATATAAAGGGGATTTGAGAAGGTAAAAAGGGAAATAGAAGGGGAAACAAAATAGAAGCTAAGTGGGGGGTTGAAATAAGCGGGAAAAGGGGGTCTTTGGGCATTTCTTCACAAACAAAGAGGCTTTATAATAGGAATCAGCAGAGGGGAATTTATCAAAGGATAAAATACACATGGAGGCTTCAAGGAGACTGTGTTTTCAGAGGAAATGCATTCCTTGAAGGCTCAAAAATAGTTTAGCCCCCTATTTTGCTTGCTAAAGGTTTTATAGGGGGGCCAACGGGATCTAGCCCTCCTAAACTCAGAGAGGGATCTCTCTGTCATATTTAACTTTGTTTATTGGGAATTTTAGGCTAGGTTTGAATGCTTAGTTGTTTGATGGATTTTTTATGATTTTTTTTAATTGTTTTGGTTGATTAAGTACTTAAAATTCCATTGGGCTATGGATCCTATAAACTAGCATGGATCTGTTTCACATTTTCAAAGGATTTTCACAGGGAAATGTAGGTGAACTAACTGGATCTTTTAGAGAAGTTAAGAATTCTTTAACTTGATATCAGTGGAAAACATTGAAATTACCTACAACCAGAATCATAATGCATGTTTCAACAAATCCTGTTCATCACAGTTTTTGTAGAGTAATTCAGATTTAAGAACACATAAGCATGGAAACGAAGAAATAAACACATAGACAATGAGAGAAACATATCACCAAATAATACCACACTTGAATCCGTTTAAGAAGTCCCTTTTATTATTGATCAACCCATCAAATGGAATAGTGCAATAGCTTTTGGAGTGCAAAAATCAACCCTTAATACTTCGAAAATTGAAATATTTATACGAATATTTACAAAACATCTTGTCATAAGTTATCAGGATATATTTTATGAAAAATTAAAATAAATTATATCTTCTATTACAAACTAATAGGGCTATTTGGAACTGTTCGAAAGGTGGCTCTGATATAAAGGAGGTTGTTGTCGATCTATCACTTTGGTCCTTGTTGCGTTGTTGTTTCTCTGACTGAAGATAAAGTTACTCACTTAGTCTAGTAACTCGCACAATTTCTCCCATCTTTCTGCATCTAAAATTGAAATTTTATTCACCCTCCTGTAAACCTCATTCGCTTGAACATACTTGGAAAAAGTAGGCTTAACTACAAAAATATGATTTACCTCATGCTTTATGTAAAAATCATTCCCTAATGCCTCAATAAATTCTTTTCCTGTTAAGAAGCCCTTTATTCCAGCAAACTTAGAGTTGTCTCTGGCCACTTCTTTCAATTTCCTGATGTAGTCTTCATGTGTGATTAATTTATCATTTATTGCAAATAAACTGGGCAGTCCCTTCTTGTTCAGTGTTTTAACTCTGCTAGAAAATGTGTTGACAATAATCGTAATCCCTGACATTTTTCTTCCAACTATAGAATGAGGTTATGTTTTGTCAAAACCTTTTTCACTTCAAGTATAGTTTTAGTTTTTTCTTTAGTTCCCACTTCCTCCAACTCATATTTGTTCTTAGAATTCAGGAATCTAATAATATCAGTGGCTTTAGTGGGTTTATCACCCAAATTTTCTTTGATGTCTTCAACTGCTGTTGTAGCTTTCTGTATCAATTAATTTTGTTCAAAAATTATTTGTATAGAAGGAAAAATATCGTTCATGGAGTTGAGGATATTTGTCCATATGTTCTCCTTGGCTTGATAAAATCGCTGACTCGTTTTCCATTTGAAGTATCCTTTCCAACAATATTTGGGAACTTTGTGCCTCTGCTAAGTGTGAAGTTTCACTTCTGTTCTTCTTCTCCTGTAAGGATTTTACCTATCCTTGTAGTAATTTTATTTCTTTAGTTTGTATTGACATATCCTCCATTAATTTTGTAAGTTTTCTTGCAACATATGTAGGTTGTACTGGAGGTGTTGTTGATGTAGAAGCGCATGTAGTTGGTATTTTTGTGAGGGGGCACTACATTGAAAGGAATCATGGCTAACTGTGCATTTTATTCCTTATCCTTGATTATCTTCTCCATTTATGCCTCCTTGTTTTTTATTTGAGAATTTTGCTCCATGATAAGCTTAATCACATCTTATTTTTGGGTCTCTGACACTTCTATCTCCTTGCTTTGTGGGTCCTTTGTTACTGGAATCTTCAATTTATTTCTAAGGGCTGCAATATATGCAATTTTCTTCTTTATCAATATTCAACTTCCTTAATGTTCTCTGGATTATATCCCATCTTCATGACAAGATTTTCTAATGATTTTATTCTGTTGTCTTTTGCTAAAGATGAGAGATTTTCAATATTGAGTTGAGATTGAAAATTTGTAAGAGATACCTGCAATTTTGAAACATTCATTGAACTATTATTTTTTTTCTAAATTGATCTACTTCTATTATTTCATAGAGTTCAAAAACTTACAATCATCGTCCTTTGGAGTTGGTAAGCCAATTCCAGTGAGAAGTTTTAGTTCCAAAACAACAGAAAAGGGGTTGCCCCAGGCAAGGAAACCAGCCCAAGAGATAAGTTCAGTAAGCTTAGAGTAAGTTTCCCATGTAGGGAAATCGGCCTTGTACGTAACATGTTTAAATAAAAACCAGAAAATAAGAAGCAACAGAGTAACATAAAATTTACTGGAATTAGAAAGAAGAACCCAAAATTTATTTTGATGGATTCTTGTCATCCTGAATCGGTGGTTGGAATGGCTCCTCGACAATTCCACACGTGTAATCAGATTCATCATCCTCCAGCTTGGACACCTAGGCATTCAGAGGAGGAGAGAATTCCCCTTGGGTATTTGACGGAGGGGAGGAAGCCGCCTGAGCCTCAGTATCAGTGCTGGTGCCATCCTCTTCTAAGCCTGAGCTGCAATTGCATTCAACGTTCGAGGCTTGTTGAATCGGTAAAGCCACCATATTGCGAGGGGGGAAGCGGGGTGGGCGAGAGAGATGGTGAACTTGTGAAGACGCTTTCTGGAGTGAAGACTGAAGCTAGAAGCTTCAATGGAAGGCTCAAGAAGATGTAATGACAGGCGAGTAGTGAGGCTAATGGGGTCTAAGACTTCCGTCTCTACCCAGTCGACTGAGAAGTTCATGGATCTGCCAGTAGTGGCAGGAATGGGAGGCCTAGAGGGGAGGCCGCGATGACCACCTCTGCGGAAACACATGCGGTGGTGACGGGGCATGGTGGTGCAACAATAATGTAGTTGAGACAAAGGTGGATACATTGTGTCACATCAGGGAGTTGAGGGAGATCAGCAGTGGAGCAGGGGCTTGGCAGAGGCGCATGGACCGACAAAGCTAATCCAGAGGGAGAACAAAATGCTAGTATGAGCAGCAGGATGATCGAATTTATGGTCCATGAATGGTGGAAAAATCATGACATATAGTGTTAATGAGAGCAGGACAACCTTAATGGCGGAGTCGAGTGAGGATGACGTTGGAGAGCGTTCGAGGGTGGTGAATAAAAGCCCCACACTCCAAGAATTAAGCAGGTTGGGGTGGCCATGTCTGCTCACATGAGGAGGATGGTTGTCCCACATTCGTGTGGCCAGGTGGCTCCTAGATTTATTGCACCATAACACCCACATCCGGGGAACATTCATTGAACTATTAGTCGAGGTGGAAAATATCATTTCTCCAGTCTACTTATGCATCTCCATCTGATCACTGGGATGAATATCCTTTGCATCAAATTCAAAGCAAGTCTTCTCATAGTCTGCAGCTCACTTTGGTTGTGCAATATGAGCCTATAAGAATTCCATTTGCATTCTCCCCTTCTTTGTATCAAAGGTTGATAGAAGCCTTCTTTGAGAACTAGCAGTTTGTTTCCAGAATTGTGTGTATGTACTTCTTTTAAGTATTTCATTTTTAAGCTTAATATTTTTGTATCTATCAAAAATAATTTTCTCTTTTTCTCCCTAAATGAGCTCCAATTTTTGGTCTGTGTCTTCTACTATCCTTATGACACTGATGATGTTGTTGGAGATTCTGTAAATTTGGTTCCTGATGGTGATGAAGATAATGGATCTTTGATGACTATGGCAGCTTGTTGATCCCCTATTTCTTTTGCTGAATTTGTTTTAGGACTTCTCTTAACCCTATTCTTGTAGATGATTTTGAAATCCTTTGTTGAGCTCCCTGAAGTTGAAGGGGATCCTTTCTCCCTTTGTCTCTTCCCTGTCTTCTCTTTAGGAGTAGGGGTCTGTGAAATAAAGGTGAAAATGAGCTTCTCCTCTACTTCTTGCAAGGTGTTCTATGTCCATTTCAACTAATTCATATACCTCTCAATCTCTGCCCTCTATATGTGCACATAAGGAGTGATTTTTTGTTCCACGCATAGCTTCGAGATTAGGCCAAAAGGTTCATAAGACCATGAAAATCTCAAATTAAATTTCATTTGTTTTAGGATATTGTCTACTTCTTCACCTACTTCCCTACTGTTGCAAATGAAAGGGCCAACTTGTGTTTTAATTCTCAAATAAGACTTATTATTTGCTGAGACAAAATGAATTTCATCCAAATTTATCATTTCTCTTATATACTCCAGGGAAAATACTCTCATTGGGAGGTATTTAGGCAACTTGTATGGTGGAAGCTCACATCCATACACCCTAATCTTTGTGTAGTTTTGGTAGAGGTACCAATCTCCTATTTTGGCGTGCTCTGTCAGGTGCAAGATCTTCTTAATTTCTTCATGTATTCTTGGCTCTGCATTGCCACACATCAAGCTCATGACTGGATGAATGAACTATTCTATGTACTCTTTGAATTTGTACTCATCTGAATCTTTCCTCACCAATGAGGTCTAGAAAATCACTGACTGTGGGTTCCCTTCTTCATCCAATTTTTGCAATGAAAATGGGAATCTATATGCATGAAAATAAATGAACATATATACAAGAATGAAAGCATATTTGAATACTCCTTCAGTTGGTAACTTTAGGATTTTTTCATGTATGCTGCTAGCCAAAAATTGACTAAAATTAAAAAAAAATTGAAGACTTTTGATTGGTAGAGAAAATTGACATGAAACCAAGAATGGGCTCATCAATCCACTCATCAGAATAATAACCTAGAAGGCATGAAAGCACAAAAATGATGTGTTTTTCCTGATCCGGGAACATGGCAGAAGAATAGTGATCTAGGTGGATCAAACAGGTCCAAGTACAAGTGGCTTGAGTACAAAGGCTCAAAAATCAAAGTGTATCGAATGCGGTAAACATAATGTCAGGCTAAGTATCACATCTTTCTAATTCCAATGATGCAGACAACACTCAATTCTAAGTCAAAGTTTGAGGGTTGACTTGGTGACTCAGCAGGGCAACAAATTTTCTATAACTAGCTCCGGTCGAATTTCGGGTGAAATTTTGGGACACTTAAATTGAGTCCTTTGGTCATTTTCCAGATAAGTAAAAAATACTGGGTTGTTTGAATATATATATATTATAGTGCGGGCCATGACCCCCACCCTCCCAAACCAATGAACATGTAACAAATCATATTAAAAATAGGAGGGTCAGTGGCCATGACCATGTCGAACCCCACATATCATGGCATCACAATATATTAAAATGTGTGGGGCCAATGGTCATGATCCCGTGTCCCCGACCCACAGGCTATGACTATACCTCCCTCATAACCCGATCTGAAACCAACTCACCCAGTGGTCCATTTGGGAAGTCTGCCAACTCTTTGATATTTAAACCTTAATTTCTGTAGTATGCCCAAGTAGGTCAGGAGCGGGCATGGACATCAAGACAACAGAACCCTGAGCAGTTTGCAAGAAGGGGGTGGAACCATGATCTGAGCCATTTTCCAAAGGGTTCATATTTTCACTTTGTTAGATTAAGGAAAATTTTATATCGATTCTGCACTATTCGATGCCACAAATCCAACGGTGCCATCCATTTCTTCATCATAGGTCTACAATTTTCGGGCTCCTTCAGCTATGGAGGTATAAGGGTGTAATTTCTCATTTTATACTTGTAATTTCATTTTTTTCCAATTAATGAAAGAGGGCCTCCCCACTATTTGAGTAGGGCCCAGAGACGTAGTCCCTCCTAGATGAACTCTGATGTAGATTATGTGTTCTCTTGAATGATGTTAATTTAATCTCTATTCTTATGTTTATGTTTATGCCTTTAAATTTTCTTATTTAAAGTTGCAATTTTCACATGTAATTCTTTAACACATCTCAAGCAAAATATTTTGGATCAAGTGGTATCAGAGCAGGTGTTTGTAGATGTGAATTACATGCTTGTATGCTAACAAGAAATAGGCTATAAAGAGGTGAAGGGACACTACAGTATTTTGATCCTGAAGGGGGACGTGCACATCAGAGAAGGAACATGGGTGATGAGGTTTGAAATGAAGAGGAGCTCAACTTCTGCAATAACTTCTATACCGTGGCAGATCGGGTTGAGAAATTGTTCTCTAGACCTGAGAGGTTAGAGAAAATAGGGGAGCATGTTTCTGAAGGACAAGGTTCAGTGCATGGACATGGTGGAGGAGACCCACCTCCTTCAGCAAAAGAAATTCCTTCCCCCCCTTCTCACCATCATCATAGAAATTCTATAAATGCATCTAATAAAACTTTCTTTAAGTTAGATGTTAAATTTGATCTACCCATGTATAATGCTAAAAGTAATGCAGAGAAGATTAAAAATTGGATTAGGCAGCTTGAACTCTACTGCAGGATTCAACAGATTGTGGAGGATGAGGCAAAGATCCAGTTGGCTTCTCTTCGATTGAATGGCACAACTCTCATTTGGTGGGAGAGAAAACTTCAAGGCAGCAGTAATTTGGGTAACCTTCTTTCCTCATGGTCAAATTTTATTGCTGCACTTAAAGATCAATTCTATACCTTGGGTTATAAGCAGAAATCCTTAATGGAGTGCCATTACCTAAGGCAAGGTAAAGGAAAAAACATGCAAAGATTTACCAAATATTTTAGAAAACAAGCACTGAGTTTGGGCATTTCATTAGATTCTCTTGAAGTTGTAACTAAGTACATTAGTTCATTACATAGTTACATTAGAAATTAATTGTTAATTTTTGAACCAATGTAAAGGCCATTCATCTTGAAAATAGGTGCAGAAATGATAAGGATGATCATTCAAAGAAACCACCTTTCAAACCTTTGAATGGAAAATTCAAAGGGAAAGGAAAAGAAGGCGACATCAACGAAGAAGGATGAAGGAGAAAAGCCTTATTGTACTCACTACAAAAATGAAGGTCATGATGATGATCATTTTTGGAATTTGTACCCAGACAAGAAGCCAAAGAAATATGGAGGAAAGGGTAAGCAAAAGATGGCAGCAACCGTGCAACAAGACCTTGGATCCGACTCCGATGATGAGGCATTGATCATATCAGCAGGCACAAAAGGTACTCATTCTCTTCATGTTAATTCTAAATCGCATGAAAGAAATAGTTCATCATATGAGCCTATTCCTAATGAACGAAAGAGAATTGAATTCTTTCATATTAGATTTTTCATAAATCATGCAAAAGTAGAAACTCTATTTGATTTAGGCTCTCAAGCAAATTTAATCTTAGAATCCTTGGTTAAAAATTTAGGCTTAGAATTTAAGCCTCATCCAAAACCTTATCCGCTTGGATGGATACATGACAAAGTAAAACTAAATGTAACCAAGCAATGTAAGGTTAAATTTTAAATTGCTTCTAAACTAGTGGATGAAGTAGAACTCGATTTCATACCATTGGATATCTGTGGTATTGTGTTAGGGAGTCCCTATCTTTCGACATGAAAATAAATACGAAATCACAAAAGATTACGTAGAGTATATTGTAAGAGCTCATCATACCAAATTCAATGCCAGTCTTGTAAGTGTAGGATAGATGAAGAGATTGGTGAATTCTAGCAAGGGGTGTTTGCTCATGGTTGTGAGAGAAAAATATGCAGAAATATCTGATGTTTTCCAAGGATGTGATCTGGCTCATAAACAAGAATTATGTGATTTTATTTCTAACTATGATGAGTTGTTTTAGGAACCCATAGGATTTCCTCCAAAACGAGAGATCCAACATGAGATCCATTTGCAGCATGATGCTCTGTTGCCAAACATTGGTATGTACAGGATGTCATCTATCGAGATGGAGGAGATCAAAAAGCAGGTACAGGAATTGTTGAACCAAGGGTTCATTCAGCCAAGTACTTCTCCTTGGGGCTCGTAGATCTTGTTAGTACCCAAGAAATATGGCACATGGAGGATGTGCGTGGATTACCGAGCACTAAAAAAAATCACGGTGAAAAATCAATACCCTCTCCCTCACATTGATGATTTGTTAGATCAACTAAAGAATGCTATCTATTTTACCAAATTGGATTTGCGTAGTGGTTACCACTAGGTCAGAATTGCAGAGCAGGTTGTGTGGAAAACCGCCTTCAAGGCCAAACAGGGGTTGTTCGAATGGATGTTGATGCCATTTGGATTGTGCAATGCTCCAGCCACATTCATGAGGGTCATGAATGATATTTTTAGGCCTTTCATTAATGAATTTTTCCTTGTGTATTTAGATTATATTCTTGTCTTTAGTAGGACTTGGGATGAACATGTATGCCATGTAAAGAAAGTGTTTGAGGTGTTAAATAAGGAAGAATTGTATGTAAAATTTTCAAAGTGTTCGTTCGGGAAAACATCTTTGGTTTACCTTGGTCATATTGTTGGTAATGGTGAATTGAAAATAGACCCCTCCAAAGTTGACGTGATTATAAAATGGCCTAAGCCTACCAATGTAACAGAGGTCCGTAGTTTTATAGGTGCAGTATATTACTGGAGGAGATTTATTGCCAACTTCTCTGTTATTGCATCACCCTTACACGCACTGACAAGTATCAAACAAGCCTTTCAGTGGGGAGGAAAGTAACAGAATTCCTTCGAAGCAATGAAATAGAAAATTAGCACTCCACCAGTCCTAGCTTTACTCGATCTACAACAGCCTTTTCAAATCGAAACCAATGCCAGTGAGTACACCATGGGAGTTGTATTGTTGCAGTAGAAGAAGCCAATATGTTACCATTCAGATAATTTCTCCTAGGCTATCATCAATTACCCCACTTACAATAGGAACTGTATGCCTTGGTACAAAGTGTGAAAAAGTGGAAACACTACCTCATTGGCAAGGAAACCATCATCCATACTGATCATCAGCCCTTGCAATACCTTCATTCACATACCAAGCTACAATATTCTTGTCATTTTAGGTGGATGGGTTTTCTACAACAATTTCATCTGGTAATAAAGTATAAGAAAGGCACTAGTAACAAAGTAGCAAATATGCTCTCTTGCCCTCCTATTGTTGCTTCTATTAATTTTCATAATGCTTTGTTGTCTTTTGAAAGTTTTGTTGAACAATACGCTAACGATTATGACTTTAAATAAATATATGCAAAACTAACTCATGGTTCAAAGGTGGAAAACTATCATTTGCAGGGAGAGTTTTTGTATCACCTTGGAAAATTTTGCATACCCATAGCAGAAAGGGGACATGTAATTCGAGAGGCACATACCTCTGTTGTGTCTGGTCACTTTGGTGTCAAAAAAAACTTATATCATTTGTAAAGGTTTTGATTTTGGCCCCATATTAAAAACATTGTAACCCATTTTGTAAAGGGATGTGTGACGTGTCCTGTTTCAAGCCTTCAAATAGAATTCTCAGGCTCTACACACCACTCCCTATTCTAGGTCATCCATGGGAAAATGTTCTGATGGAATTTGTAGGAGGTTTGCCTATGTCTAGAAAGGGTCATGACTATTTGTATGTTGTCATTGAATACTTTAGTAAAATGTTCATATCAATGCCTTGTAAAAAGCAGATCACTGTTGAGCAGGCTGCTTATATTTTCTTTTGGTATGTTTGGGTCCAGTTTGGGTTTCCCACATCAATTGTGTCAAGTCAAGACTCTCGCTTCCTTGGATATTTTGCGACTAGCTTGTGGCGTATGATGGACACCAAGTTGAAGAGAATTACGACATTCCATTCACAAACTGACGGACAGAAAAAGGTCGTCAACCATACCGTGGTACACTTGTTGCAGGGCTATTGCAGTAAACATCCCAAGTTGTGGAATGATCATATTCCATATGTGCAGCATGCTTACAACTGAGCAACGCATTCCTCTGTGTAGCGTTCACCATTTGAGACATGTTTTGGTTACTTACCAAAGGACCCTTTTGACATGATCTATGGAAGGGATGAAGATGCCAGTGGATGTGATGACATGGGAAAAGAACAGCGGTTCATCCAGCGGATACAGATAATTAACCAAGCAGTACAAGAGAAATTGGAGAACATTCAGGCCCGGTATAAGGCCCAACATGATAAGCATCGAGTCGACCATCAATTTCAAGTTGGTGAAAAGGTGTGGTTCCATATCAGCAAATATCAAATGAAGGGGGTGTTGAAAAGTGTAACTAGGTCGGTCTTCATGTTGACTATGTAATTATGTATTTATGAAAAGAAGATGTCAAAGATAATACAATATATTTTGTTGTACTTGCTTCATGGGTTTCATGAGAAAGATTTATTATAGGTCAATAGACTTCTCCTTAATGTCTAGTAGGATTTGTATTATGTTTAAAAATGTAATCAAAAGTCATGTTTATGAAATGTCTAGTTTTAAAAGTGTGCTCCAAGACCTTGTGAGAAAATAGTTGATAAAAAACCTTCATGAAATCACCCTTAACGTTGGAATATACAAGTATTCATGTCAGCCTAAAATCCATGCTAAAGTCGGCCTATGTGTCAACTATATGGTCAGCCTATGCTAAAGTCGGCCTATGTGTCAACTATATGGTCAGCCTCATATCAAAGAAGCAACCACTATATATACCCCTGTCTATGGGTCATTTAGAATAAGAAATATTGGACATATCTGAAGTTAATATAGAAGAAATTGCGAAATTTTTCTGAGATATTACAGAAGTATAATACAGACCTTAAATCGGTAAAGAAGTGGTGGTGTAGTACACAAAAGTTCAGATCAGTTTATCTGATGAAGTGTGAAGATAAGGGTCTGATGCAGTGCGAAGATAAGGGTTTGATGCAGTACAAGTAGAAGGGTCTGCGGTAATGCCAAGTTGTAAGAATTTGTTGTAGTGCGAAGAAACTCACATGCCTCTGAAATAGAAGGTGTGGATTACAGTGTATAAGAAAAGGATAATACAACAAAGTGTTAAGGGATATACAACAAGAAGGGATGTCTTAAATTAAAGTGAAGAAGAAGACCAATCAACTAGAAAAGCTGAAGGTGTGCACAACATTAAAGAGAACTACTCCAAGTTCAGCACTCGGCTATCGTATATATACAAGAATATCGAAATACATCTAAAGGATTCAGTGTAGCTTGTATCAATTTTAGAGAACTCAGTCTCTTGGCTTCTCCTTCTACTTCTCGACTTTACTTCAACTTTACTTAGGTTCCTTCTTGGCTTTTCCTTATCTCGTTTGATACTCAAAACAGATATATATATATATATATATATATATATATATATATATATATATATATATATATATATATATATATATATATATATATATACGTTTTTGAGTATCAAGCGGACAAGAAAGCCAGAAAAAAGTTAGTAAGAAGTCGAGAAGAAGAAGTTAAGAAATTTGAGTTCTAAAATTGATACAAGCGAGTACTCGTTGGTGAAGAAAAGAAAGATTAGCATCCAAAAAAAGTATGCAACATGGGTACTCCTTGGATGGGAAATTAAATTTTTCATCCAACGATTATTCCTACTCGAAATTTGATTAAAACCTTAGGGAGATAAGTTCATAATATGAGTTGAAAAAGTAGTTTTTCCTTTTTTCCCTCTAAAATTTGATGATGTCATCAAATCTTATTTTATTATTTCTACTATTATTTTATAATTTCCTTAGGAGGCCCATTTTAGACCTCAAAATTCCCCTGATGGAGACACTC
Source organism: Pinus albicaulis (assembly GCA_034641835.2). Lineage (NCBI taxonomy): Eukaryota > Viridiplantae > Streptophyta > Pinopsida > Pinales > Pinaceae > Pinus > Pinus albicaulis. The sequence goes on along the minus strand of CM076583.1, from coordinate 765,909,929 downwards.
ATAGGTCAAGGGTTTGAGTCTGGGTCATGGTACTTGTCATTTGAAGATCTATAAGAAGATTTCTTTACAGGTTTTCCTCTCTAAGACGTAGAGGTTTTTCCCTGGCTCTGGGAGCCTAACTTTGTGTCTCATGCATTTTGATAATTGACTTGATGAAGGAATAACTAAGCTAAAGAAATAAATACATAAGTAACTCAAGCAAGCTCGCAAGTAATTATCAAGAAGATAATTTGTATTAATCTATAGCCCTCCAAATTCTCAACATGGTATCAGAGCTAATGTGCTAGAAAGGGCATAGAGACACTCAAGGATCAGATTTCATGTATGGCATCAAAGCAAGGATTTGATTAGAAGAAAGGTCATTCTTACACAATGAAATAAATAAGACAATATTGTAGAACCATCTTAAATGTGCCAGTAGATCATTTCTATCTCAAATTATTACCATCAAAAGCTTCAAGGGAAGTTACCTATCATCCTTGATATTTCAAGGAAGCAATAGAATATCCTCATCAATCACCATTCAAAGGAAGCTTCAACCATATTCAAAGTAATCATGCTGATAGAAGAAGAAAAGCATCTACTCAAGTAAGTATATCTATGAATTTATATGAATCTATTAAAATTTCTCCTTTTAAAGGAAAGAAAAAATTTGTTTGGGGTTTCAAACTTTCCATAGAAGACAAAGACAATGAATTCATGCCAAATTCATGAAAGGAGAGCCCAAGCGATTCTTATAGAATCCATAAAATAATCTATCATCTCTGATGTACCAAATATAAAATCATCAAAAGGAGTATATAATAAATTAGTAGAGCTATTCTCTGTGAGTATTGTAGGAGAAGCAATATTCTCGATCAACTGCAGTAACTAGGAGAAGACTACAGTGGTGCTAAAAGCTCTATGAGAATAATGGCGAAATTTAACTTCACAATTATACGGGAAGATAGAAGTCACACCATTCCATGATTTAGGGTCTCTATATAAATAGAGGAAACAAGGTTGAAATACAAAGCTGTTACAGGATCAAGTGAAGGAATCAAGCCTTTGCAGCCATGTCCAGGAAGAAAGGAAGATTCAGTAAGTTTTGGTCCTCAAATTAAAAGAAGAAATGTGGACAAAGCATAATCCCTTGGATATGATGAACTTGGGCATTAAAATATAAATTTCTCTTAATCTGAAAAAGGCCAAGATAAATAGAGAAGAAGCCCATGTCTCTGAAATAAGGAAAGAGCCTGATAAGAAATAAGAAGCAAGGGATCTCCACTATGATTGAGCTCATCTTCTCCTTTAAGTGATTTATGTTGAAAGTAGTGTAGCATCTTGATGAAGGCATGGTAGGAGCTCCTGGTGAATCAGCTACGGGAAAACCTCTCTGATAATATTACTAATGGAAAGCAGTCATCAAGAGCAAGGGTCATCATGGAAACAGATTTATGGGATGTGATGACATATTGATGGAGCAGGCCAAGAGAATGAAGCTCTTCATCCTTGAGAAATTGCTATAGGATGACTCAAGGGAAAAGGGTATGGGGAATGTATATATTTATATGCTAACATTGGATGCTGTGAAGTCATTTCATATGGTTGCAGGTAATGAACTTCTGTATTTAGAAGTATGATCTATGGAGGAGTATCTCTTAGTGCACGGAAAAATGAAATCAATATAATATGTCTTCATGGAATATGAGGTGGTTTTATATGAACAAGAAACTAGAAAGGTTGTAAGTTCTTGGGAATGGAGAATGTGCAGAAAGAAATAGATCGTGAAATGCAACCATGTCAAGAGGCAGTTATCATCCGAAAGCCAAGAAGATGTGACTAGGAGATCTCCTCGGAGGATATGTAGACTCTAACAGAAGTCTGGTAAATAAGAAGACCCTTAACAAAACATATCATTAGGAGATGTGTCAATCTATATAAAGGATGTCGATACCTATAGGAAGATGTCATGGTGAAAGATCATCACTAAGGTAACTTTTGTTCTAAAATTTTCGTATGTATATGTTTATCTGGATGAATTTATGCAGGGCTGCTAATCATAAGAAAGGATTCATGATCCTTGGGGATGATTCGAAGGAAAACAAGATCACATAATGGTGGACCAAATGAGGAAGAGTGATGAATCACTTTCTGATAGTGGACATGGTTCATGACTGAAATTGATGGATGATCTATACCCTATGAAGCCAAGAGTTGAATATTCCTCTATATCGAAATCCATGACATCAAGGAGAGGAACTCTTCATGAGTAGTGAGATTACTGCTACAGGACCCTAGTTGATGAGGAACCTAGTGGTAAGTTTATTGCTTGGAAAAAACTTGAAATATTTCCTTCTGGTGTTAAGAGGGAGTGACATATTTGATTCTCTATTACATCTGTCATGCACTAGACTAGGACTAACAAACATAAGTCTCAGTGAAGGCCATGTGAAGAGAATGGATAGACACATCATTCTGGCCTTCACCTGGAAGACAGAATGGAATATTTGGTAATCATCTCGCATTCAATACTCTTTGAGAATGAGATAGGGCATTTAATATAAGAGTATTCGTGCACCGATATTCTTTGAGGGCTGGCTACCCAAGAGAAGAATAGTCCAAGAAGGTCATACTCTGGGAACACCTAGGTGGGGTATGTACCTTGGAGAGACAATTACTATGGTGTCTATTAGTCATGTGTCTTGCCAACATTGTAGCCCATTAGGGGAATTTTGAGGTCTAAAATGGGCCTCCTAAGGAAATTATAAAATAATAGTGGAAAAAATCTAATAAGATTTGATGACATCATCAAATTTTAGAGGGAAAAATGAAAAAACTACTTTTTCAATTCATATTTCCAACTTATCTCCCAAAGTTTTTACTCAAATTTCGAGCGGGAGTACTCGTTGGATGCAGAATTTAATTCCCCATCCAAGGAGTACCCATGTTGCATACTTTTCATGGGTCATACTACACGAAAAATGAGAAATACATAAAACAACGTGATTACAATCACGTTTTTTATGTATTTCTCATTTTTCATGTAGAAGAGTTCATCGAAAGTATGCAGCATGGGTACTCCTTGTATGAGGAATGAAATTCCGCTTCCAACGAGTACTCCCGCTCGAAATTTGAGTTAAAATTTTGGGAGATAAGTTTAAAATACGAGTTGAAAAAGTAGTTTTATTATTTTATTATTTTTTAATATTTTTACTTTTTTACTCCAAAAATGGCGAATCATCCATTATGGGTGACATCATCATCTTGAATCCTATTGGTTGTTATAAAGTTTATTTTTGTTGTACATTTTTCTTATGAGGCCCATTTTAGACCTCAAAATTTCCCTAATGCCATTGTCTCGTTGAGAGATGGGGCTGTTAGTCAAGGCCTTGCACTAGGACAATGCTGGTTGATATGATGCTACACATATGCGATTAACAATCTGATTATTCTTATGAGATTCTTCATTTTGAAAGTAACCATGTACCTGTATGAATACCTCCCTAGTTAAGAGAGAGTGTTGAAAAGTGTAACTAGGTCGGTCTTCATGTTGACTATGTAATTATGTATTTATGAAAAGAAGATGTCAAATATAATAAAATATATTTTGTTATACTTGCTTCATGGGTTTCATGAGCAAGATTTATTATAGGTAAATATAATTCTTCTTGATGTCTAGTAGGATTTTCCTTGTGTTTATAAATGTAATCAAAAGTCATGTTTATGAGGTGTCTAGTTTTAAAAGTGTGCTCCAAGACCTTGTGAGAAAATAGTTGATAAATAGCCCTCATGAAGTCACCCTTAACGCTGGAATATACAAGTCTTCATGTCGACCTAAAATCTATGCTAAATTCGACCTATGTGTTAGTTGTATGGTCAGCCTCACATAAAAGAAGCAGCCACTATATATACCCTTGTCTGTGGCTCATTTAGAGCAAGAAATATCAAACAGATCTGAAGTTAATACCGAAGAAATTGCGTACTTTTTCTGAGATATTACAGAAGTATATTACGAACCTTAAATCAGTAAAGAAGTTGTGGTGTAATACACAGAATTTAAATGAGTTTATCTGATGAAGTACGAAGATAAGGGTCTGATGTACTATGAGTAGAAGGGTCTGCGGTAATGCCAAGTTGGAAGAATTTGTTGTAGTGCGAAGTAAATCACATGCCTCTGAAATAGAAGGTGTGGAGTACAATGTATAAGAAAAGGATAATACAACAAAGTGTTAAGGGATATACAGAAAGAAGGGATGTCTGAAATTAAAGCAAAGAAGAAGACTAATCAACCAGAAAATCTGAAGGTGTTCACAACATTAAAAATAACTACTCCAAGTTTAGCATTGGGCTATCATATATATACAAGAAGATCAAAATACACTAAAGGATTCAGTGTAGAAGTATATATGTGTGTGTGTGTGTGTGTGTGTGTGTGTGTGTGTGTGTGTGTGTGTGTGTGTGTTTTGAGTATCAAATGAGATAATGAAAAGTCAAGAAGGAACCTAAGTAAAGTTGAAGTAAAGTCAAGAAGTAGAAGGAGAAGCCAAGAGACCAAGTTATCTAATATTGATACAAGCCAGTACTCGTTGGTGATGAAAAGAAAGATCAATATTGGAAAAAGACTTATAAATAGTAACAAGGTCTTGGAGACACTCATAGGTCAAGGTTCTGAGTCTGGGTCATGGTATTTGTCATTTGAAGCTCTATAAGAATAATTCTTTGCGTGTTTTCCTCTCCAAGAGGGAGAGGTTTTTCCTTGGATCTGGGAGCCTAACTTTGTGTCTCGTGCATTTTGACAATTGACTTGATGAAAGAATAACTAAGCTAAAGAAAGAAATACATAAGTAACTCAAGCAAGCTCACAAGTAATTATCAAGAAGAGAATTTGTATCAATCTCTAGCCCTCCAAATTCTCAACAGGGGGAAGGAAAGAAATTGTGACCAATCCAGCATGGTCCATTTACCATATTGGAGAAGATTGGGAATAATTTTTCCTGACTTGACTTTCTTGTATACATGCAAATGTATTCGGTCGTGAATGTCAAAAATATGAACCTTTATGAACCACCATTGATTATGGACACCGGGGAGGTAGGATCATTTCCTACAGTGGATGACTTTGCACTAGAATATCTCAATGAATTTCCAGAGGACATCATTCTCAATCAAAGAACTAGGACTTCGCGATGAGGAGATGTGGAGTATCTCTATGTTGGTTTCAAAGGGATGCACCCAAGTAAAGCTAAATGGCTTGAAAACGAGAAGGTGAGGGATAAATTCCCTCAATTGCGTGTTTATTGATAAGGCTTTTGGGGTCCAAAAGCTCTTCAGTGGGGAGGAATGATCTAGGTGGATCGAACAGGTCCAAGTACAAGTGGCTTGAGTACATGTAATATTCACAATTAGCCATGAGCTAGTTGGAATTTTTTTTTTTGTTTTTTTTTTTTGTTTTATGAATAAGAAGACAATCGAGGTCCATAATTCTCCTAAATAATGAATAAATCAATGCCAATGTGAAACGGATAGATCTTGGCAGCTTAATTGAGCACCCTTAGTTGTGAAAAGGGGCTAGAACACCTTGATTGGGTCAACTTTGACCAAATCAACAACGTTGTCATGGAGGAGTGGTCATCAATGAAAGACAACACAGTTTTAGATGAAGATGCTTTACATGGAAGTAGTGCTATTATTGGATGGGGCTTAGGTTTTGGAAGCTCATATCTTATAAAAGGAAGAGGATGGCATCCATATTCATTATGTTATTGTATTTTATATTTCTGAATATATGGTCTATTTAGACATATATCTTTCTCTTGTTATTTAGCTGAGATTGAGTGTTGTTTAGCACTGGGTCTTCCTGATCGGGAATCCCACCTCTTCCATTGAGAAGCTCTTGGAGGAGTCCTATACTACATTGTCCACTATCAGGCTTAAGGCCAAGCTTCATCTTTCATTTACAACGCAGATCATGAAGCGGATTGAGTTTTTTTGCAAGTTGCAACAGTGGAGACAATATTTGGGTCATTTCATTCTTTATTTTCAGTGGAGAAGGCTTCATTTCCATTGGGAGGACAGTAAGGAAGGCCCTTGTGCATATTTTCAGATCTTGGCATCAAGCCAACTATTAATTTTCCCCTACAACGACGTTTATTTCTAGATCTGTGTTATTTCTGTAGGATGAGTTGAAGGGGGGATTGGCACACCATTTGGAGAGAAGGTTTTCTAGTAAAAGGGATCTGCCTTTCATTTAGAGGATCCATTATAGGAGGCTATTCCATTGTGCATATCATATCAGCCACACTTTCCAGATCTGTATTTTGCAGTGGATCTTCTACCCTAGATCCCCATCTTGTACATGGTGTTTTGCTAAAAACCCTTAAGGGGTTCTTCAAAGGAGGTTGTATAGTACTCAGATCTGTATTGGATCTATCTTTTGAGGCACATATCAGCCTTAGATCTATTTTGTAATCATTTTCTGTAGCAGTGTCTTTAAAACAACATTGTAGCAGCCTTCCAACTCTTTATATATAGTAGCAACACCTCTTTTGAGGGATTTTGTCCATTAGAGGCTTGTCTTTTCTTATTGTATATCTTATGGCCCATTTATTATGCATATTTTGCTGATGTTATAACATATGAAAGGTCTCCATATTGGCCTCCCGTTTTAATATAATTTTTTACACTATTATTCCATCATTTTGTGATATATTCCCGCTTTTCCCATTTGGGAATATTATAGTGGTATCAAAGCATAATCTTGGCACAACCTTTGCATCTTGAAAAGCCAATATGTCATATGAAGAAGGAGATCCTCTTACTAATAGAGACAATAGGTATCAAATAAGAAGACACCGGAAGTTTGATTATACAAATGAAAAAGAAGACAAGAGTAAAACCCCTTTATCTGGAGGAGAAGATAAAGAGAAAGAGTTTCCTAAGATTCTTCTGAAAGCTATGGAAGATATTGCTAGAGAAATGAAGGAGATGAGGATGGATAGATACAAGGAATCCCCCAAAGGATTTCAACATGGTGAAGGCTCCGACATTTCTCATCACTGGAGTGATCAACCAGTGCAGAAACAACAAGTTTCCCAACGCTCTACAATTCCTACATTATTGGCAGTGGGAAATGAAGGGTTTCAAGAACAAGAATCCCTTGAATACTATTTTATGGAGTATGAGTCTCAAACTTATAGATTCAAGGATCACTTGATTTTTCAAGAATTTTGTCAAATCAAGGGCAATAGGAGACCCAGGCATCACAATATAAGTGGTGGATTCATTTAGAATCATGATCTACACTGCACTATGGGAAAATTATTCTTACCAAAATTTGATGGGTCATATAAATGCACTGATAAATCATGGGTAGAGAAGCTTTACATCTACTTCTAGTTGAACAAAGTTCCAGAAATGGAGGCCATTAAAATAGCAGTGCTGTACTTTGAAGGTGAAGCACATGATTGGTGGTTCCATGGCTTGTCTACATTGGGTCATGCCAATGTGACTGCATATTCATAGTTCACAAGGAGGCTAGTGGATAGGTTTGATAGAAGAGATGCTAAAGCACCATTCATGGGGCTTGCAAAGCTAAAACAATTAGGTAATCTATAAACTTATATTTATGAATTTTTGAGACTTTCTGTTATGGTTCCTGATTTATCCGCAGCAATGGTCTATATGTTCATTGATGGGTTAGATGAACCTCTTCATGGGTTGGTTAAGTCTACTAAGCCCACTGCACTTCAAGATTCCATTGAAAGGGCTAGAGATCTTCAAGATTTCTTGCCAAAACCAAAGGAAAATTTTCAGCATAAGCCTTCTTTTCCATCAAAGGGAAAAGATGAGAAGTCTCCTCTTTCAAAGGAGAGCCAAAATAAAAAACCTCTTGATGAAGATTTCTATGTTGAGGTATAAAAGGTGTCTTTTTAACACCTATTTATCCTACATTAATTATCAATCCAGGAATGACTTTTTATTTCAAGAGTGTACTCTATCTAAGGCTGCAATTCAATCTAAGAGTAATGCTTTGTAATATGTAGTATAGTGTTCTAAGTACAAGAGTAAATGGATGCTTGGAAAAGAAATCTAACTACAACAACATAAACTCAAATGCTCTGAAATCCAATCATTCATTCAACAAATATCAATCAAGGATACAGTAGCGATAACTCATTCCTCTAGCCAATGATGAAATTGAAATCAATCTGGGAACATGGGAGCAATAACCAGTATTCTCTACAGTTGATGATCCTGCTTTAAAGACACTGAATGGAAATAAATCTTGAACTAAGTGCTGCTAATGAAAGGAAACTAGGAAAGCTCTCAAAACCAAACTCTTTGCAATTAATCAACTGAAATGAACAACAACTCTAGAATTCAACAGAAATGTAAATGAACAGCAAACTGTAATCAAAGGAATTAAACAGCAAATCCTATTTAATAAATACGAACAACAAACTCTTAACTAATGGAATCGAATGGAAAATTCTATTGAAAAACAATCTGCAAATGAACAACAGTCAAACGGAACAGAAATCAATTGAAACAGCAAATGAAATGAAACAATAATGGAAATAGAACAACGAAGCTCTGTTAAGGTATTAAGAAAATAAATTATACAGTATTAAGATTCTTGTTAAATCATAAAGGAACAACAACACGATTCGTTAATATAACACATCGATATCAAATAATCAATGAAAAATAAACCACTTACTTTCAAACAGTAATGAAAACAATTACAAATTATCACACAACGATAATTGAAAGGTAATGATACAACCAGCAGATCGATCCACCAAGGCCGGGCCCGTAACCACCAATGAAACGCCGTTGGGCTTTACTCCAGAGTTAAGAAATTAAATGACTACAAACTCTTGTATTAATAAGGCATAAATAATGTTTACAAATAGTCGTACTCTGTTTTAATTAACAAGAGTCGATGCACAATTCTAAAAATTACAACAGGGAAAGTCTCTCTAATGGCAATACATGCTTCTCCTTTTATAGTCAGAAAGAGGAGAATGTAAATAGTAAATGTGATCCCTCATAACAATATTGGATTGTCCCCAATAACTTGATCAGCAAGAAAATATATTTCCATCAATATTTCAACAGGAACAAGTCGAATTTGGATTTGCAGCTGAGATAATTTGGAAGACGGCCACAACAGTACATCTGAGAAAAGCATGCTCAAAGAACCTTCTGTTTCTCTCAATACAGGCCGAATTTGGGCAAACCGTTTTTGATTAATTTAATTCGGTTCATTCTAAACAAAACCCATGTTCCAGATTTTCCATATTCTTCTCCATTTGCCCAGAATATCAACTGTAAAACTATTACTTCTTATTCCGGCGAATTTCTGAGTTGGAATATTGCATGATGTGCTGGAGATCAAATCTGCAATCTAGAAAATATCTTGGAGGCTAAAGTGGTGAGTGCTATTACAAAGTATATTAATAAACTATCATTGATACAATTATGCATAATAATCATCAATTTATTAAAAATAAAGGAGAAGAAATAATATTTATCCATAAGAGCATAAATAATTATAAAATGGATTTATATGATAAATTATGATAAATTACATGATAAATAAGAGTAGAAATGAATCAAATATGTGTTAAAAAGTGGTCATATTAGCGGCTCAACATACCCCCAAACTGAATATATTGCATGCCCTCATGCAACCCAGAACTGAATATATTGCATGTCCTCATGCAACCCAAAGAAAAAAACACATGTGTTAACCAAGCCAAAAAAAAAATGTTCATCCCAACTCATGAAATGGATGGAACAAATGAATTTTTCCTTAAATAATGAATATTCAATTTTAGAAATCTTGATGAAGGCGTAACAATTTTTCCAGTTGACGTTCAACTATATGTATATGAAGTTGCAGAAAAATGTGACATAAGTAACAGCAAACTTCATTAACCATTTTCTCAAAAATTAGATCGTTTTGATGCACGGATCATGAGATATAAACAAAATGGTTGTAAGTGATAGTGCATAATTTTCAAAATTTTATGAACTAATTTAGTGTGAAATTATCTGGGTTTATGTATTTTAATGATACCTCTTTGTTATCCAGAAATCACAAGAATTTAGTTCATAGTTTTAAAGATATATGCAAATCAATTTGTATAAAAATGAAATTGTATGCCTTAAATGAGAAAGAAGTAGAAAACATCCATCATGTGTAGCAATTCCTCCCCCAAATTGAAGAATTAGCATGTCCTCATGCGATGCTAGAAAACAAAGAGAGGTGGTTGCTACAATCTGTTGAAATCAATGCTTGGTGTAAAACAACATCGAATAAGGGAAGTGTTGAGAATGATTAAGAATATCAATGGATGATAAAGAATATTACTGACATGGTCATAAGAAAGAAATGAAAGAAAATAACACTCCCCCAAACTGAAAGATGATATGTCTCTGAAAAATGGGAAGTGGTAAAGATGTGGAATGAATGATGATAAATAATGCTCAATGGATTTTCATGAAATTCTCCTAAATTCATAATAAATCAGAAAATTATGCTATTTTACCTCAAGTGTTACCTCCGAAAAAAAATGTGGAATGACATGTAGGAACTAGCATTTGTTGAAGCTGATGTAGGATGAGCAGATACTGAAAGTGATGCAAAAGGTGGAAACCATGCAAGCACGTCATGTCTAAAGAATTGTGCACGTTCGCAAGTTGCATGAGCCTCTGTTGGCACGGGCAATAGTGTGGCCTTGATGTGAATATAATTCTCCCCATATTTATTGTTCTCCTATAACAAGTCACTATTTTGCATGCAAAGTTCTTGAATCCATAGTTTTAGTTTTGAATGTCAACAGATAAGATGCATGCAAACATTTTAATCAGAAAAATGTTTGTATAAATGCAGTATGAATATTGTGGCAAATTGAAGAGCAGTGTACTGCACAGCAATTGTACAGCATGGAAAGGCATACATACTTATGATATGATCAAAAAATTATCACATTACTTAAATCAATGCACATTTTGAAATCGTGAGTAGATATGGAAGTGTTTCTATAATGATTTGAAAATAAGGGAAAAGAACAGCTGATGTGAAAAAAATACTTATGCGGTCATTATCCACATAAACCATTATGATCGACTTATAGATAAATTTCATGCATAAGAGGTTCCCAACAAAGGGTTTATGAGCATACTCTCATTTGATATTAGATAAAGATATAAGAAAAGGGTTTATCATTACTATTGATTTGTGAAAAATATGACTCCAATACCATCAGCAAAGCTCTGTTACCCACAGGTGTCTATAACCTTGACAAAGTTGCTTTCTCACCCTTGGAACCATTATCCTTTATTTATGCCTAGGGAAGTGTTGTGTGATGTCATGATGGAGGCCATTATGCTGGCTTGGGAACTAGATGAATCATAATGCCATTCACTAGGAAGGAGTGAAAGGTGGGCAGGCGACTCGTGATGAGACCTCATGTTCCAAGGACTTTTTATTTTTCTAATTTATCCATTGGATCATATCCCTAGTGTGGTGGCCATAATGGGAATGGCACTTCACTGCTCCCTTATGATCATGGTAGACTGGCTCTTGATGAGACCCCCTATCCTCCATCTGCCATATCATAGAATTGTTAGTAATCGTATAGAAATTTTCTTCTTCTTTTTTTATGTAGCACTTCCCTATTTATGCATAGAGGATGGCTCAACACTCCTTAAGAGTAAGGATGGTGGAAGAAGTTTGAACATCTCACTAGAAAAATTATGCCCTTATTCTTATTCAATAAATAAAAATCAAAGAAAGTTATGAAGATTTAGGGAAGAACCAACATGATAAAGATAACTGATCATATTAATTTTAGTGAAAATAAAGACAGCAAAGTGATATAGATGGTTGTGTCATTTTCTTTTCTTATCACTACAAAACAATTTCTTAAAAATTACAATTTCTCTTGATTTGTTGATTCCAGTAACCTCTAATTTTTTTGTCCTTGCATAAATTGTATGTTTGCCTTTAAAAGAGTCATCAAGAATTCACAAAAATCCTCAAAATGTTGTTCTAAAACAAGAAAAATGCACTCAAAAAATGTTGTTCCTTTGGAAAGGAACAGCAAAAACAATCTGTGAAAATGTTGTTCCTTTCGAAATGAATAGCAAAAAAAATCAACGGAAATGTTGTTCCTTTTGAAAAGAACAACAAAAATAAACACACAAACGCACTGATTCTTAAGAGGAACGGTTGTTGCTCCTTAAGAGGAACAACATGAAAAATAACGGCACACAAAAAGTGTTGTTCGCTATAAGGAATAGCAAAGAAAATGCACGTAGAAATTGTTGTAGGGAACAACAAAGGAAAAAAAAATAGAAGAAAGAAAAAATCCATTGTCAAGCAAATCCAATCAACTTAGAAAGGAAAATTATGTACAAGTCTAAAAAAAAAGTAAATTTTTACAGAATTTGTGCTGCCAAAGAATTGCCCCCTGAAACTTGCATGGTGGGGTTCTTATTGTTCAATTTCCAATGGAGCGGAAACTACAATTTGAAGGGATCAACACCTGAAACATAAAAACATAAAAGAAATCATAAAAAAAACAACACTTTATTAAGTTATAACAACGATGATGTTATTTCCTAAGGGAATATCAATCTGTGAATGGAAAAAAAAAAAAAATTGATCTTTTTGAAAAATAATTTGGCAGCAGTGACATGAATCTTCAAATGGAAACCAACTCTTCATTTTTTCTATTATGAATATGCTAGGTAATGAACTGGATACCCTTGTTTCACTAAAATTTCTTTCAATAATCTCTCTTCCATAAATTGACCTTCTTTGTTCTGCTAAGACCTGCAAAAAACGAGTGCCTACCTGTAATAAAACATTAAATCATGGAGAAAGAGAGGTGCACGGCTCCCCTAATCCAAGAATTATACGAAAAAACTAACAAGTATTTACTCTGTAGAAAAAATCAACGGACAAAGTAAAATTAATTTATTACCTACAGGAGAGCAATGGCCAATCATGCTAACCAGTAGTGTTTCAATTATAAATTATTTGTTTTTCGTCCAATTTGAGTGATTCCAAATCCAAATGAAAGTGAATTTATATATGTGTCTCCAATAGGAACATTTTTTTTTAAATTCCATGTAATGGTATGTTAAACTTGCTTAGAAAAACCTGCATAATAGAGTCATTTTCGATTTTCCAGCTCAGACCAACAGTTGATATTTCAAGTATAAATTATTTGTTTGATAACAGATTAAGCTGATTGAAATTTTAAATGAAATTATATTCATTTATTTATCTCCAATATAAATAGTTTTTGAAGACAAGAATAATTGATGAGTCAAATATGCTAGTGAACAGCCGATAAAACAGAGTTTCAAGAGTGCTGATTTATGATAAGCAGTCAGTATTTTTGTCATAAATTCCTCATACGATTTCGAAATTGAGTGATTCAAATTGTGTTGTAAATTATATTCATAGAGGAATATACCATAGAAACAATTTTTAAAAATATATTCATTTAGGCCTCCAAAAACTGACTGTCCCAACTCTGTTGTTGAGCTGCCTACTAGACACCCTGTCAATGTTTTGGTTCTAACTTTTTTCCTTCAAATCCAAATGGAGTGATTCAAATTGATTTGTAAAGTAGACATCAAGAGATAATTAGGATAGAAATATGTTTTAAAAATATTCACTTTTGGTCCCCCAAAACATGACTGTCCCAACTCTTTTTTCAAAAATTTGATCAAGCCTGCAAACCAAAAAAATTAATATTCAAGCAATTTTTCCATATTGGTGATAAAAATGAATATGAGTATTTGTAGAATTTTTTTTTTTCAATATAATGCATCTACATACAAAAATAAATTAAAACATTTATCACCAATGTTGATTTCCACAGCGTGTTGCAACAAAAACAACTATTTTTACAAAAATTTAAAAAATGTGTTTATTTTATTTCCTTATTTATTTTACTTTCTACACTAGCCTACTCTGAATTGGAAAATGAATATTATTATGCATAAGATTATTTCCAATGGAGCCATTTCTGAAATAAGGCCTCTAGTATGTACATACCAAAATTTGAAAAATGCATGTTAATAAAAATTACAATATGACAAAACCAACTTCCCTTGAAAAGATGGTGCCAAAAATTGTTGAAGCATGGAGTAATGCTGCAAACAAATGGAGTGAAACCAATCTTCAATGTATCCCTTACTTTCTTGATTTCCCATAGCCTTCATATCATGAAGTTCTTGAGCTTTTAAAATGGTTTGTTGGTGCAAACTAGAATAAACCTCATTTTCTTTCATAACTTCTACAATTTTTTGATTTGATACATTCTGAGTCTCAGTGTAAGCTTTCTCCAATGGTGCATGTGAGATAGAACGGGTGGGAAGGGTGAGTGAATTTTTCAGTTCAACACTGTAAGCATGTTGTACTGATTTATTATGGTGAGGGTGTGGAATGAGTTGAGCAGGAGATTGTGTAAGGAATGGAGCCTCTTGATGATGTAGTTGATTGGGTTGAGTGGATGATTTTGATTGGTGAGCAAGGTGTTTTGGAAGAGCTGGAAGATGTGTTTATGCTACAAGATGAGGGATAATAGTCATACAATCATAAGATGAACCATGTAAAACTTGTAGACAAGATTGGTAGTAGTTATATTGAGATTGGCATGGTTTCCCTAACATATAATTATTCCATAACGAATTATGCAAGTAAGAGAATGGACAGGAAGTGTTTTGAACCATACCTGTAGGCCATGATTTCCATGGTTTTGACCTTGTTGCAGCTTCCCCGTCTCTTTGATATGCTACTTCGAAATTAGATAATGAAGAGTGAGTATCTATGGGATGATCCTTTTGGTAATGAGGGCAAAAAACTTCATCAAATTCTTGATTTCTCTAAACATTTAATTGTGACTTTAGAGAGCTAATAAAATCATATTTAAAATTTTCAAATAAAACATTGATTTCAGCTCTTATGTCTCTTGTTCTTGTAGTAAATTTGGAAAAGAAAGATGAAACTTCTCTAGAATTCTTACCAACCTTGGAAATTCCTCTTGAATACCTTATGCACAACTCACAAACATCATCATATGATAACTGAAAAACATCACTTTTCCTATCAGATTTAAGAGTTCTAAAAATTCATCTTTGATTCCTTTAAGAAGGAGTGTTTTCAAGATCTTTTTTTCCAAATGTTTATGCTTTGATTTTTCAAGGTTATATTGAAATCTCTCTACATAGTCCTCCAAGCTTTCATCTTCCCCTTGTATCATACCGAAAATTTCATTCAATTTGTAGTAGTCTTGGTACTTCTTCAAGAATATGTTCTTCATGTCCTCCCATGTTTGGATGCAGTTCCCTTCTAGGCTCATGAACCATCAGAGAGCTGCTCCTTTTAGAGTAAGAGGAAACACTTTCAACCTTTTATCATTATTACAATAATCATATCCTCTACAAAGTATTTCAAACTCAAAAAAGAATGTATCTGGATCTTCATTTGTCAAACCATGAAAATTTGGTAGAGACGGTGGGGGAATTATGTGCATTTGTGTCACTCCTCCTAAATCCTTGATAGGGAATTCAAAAGTTGCAATGTGAGTCATTTCTTACCATAATAGAAGATGTTCTTCATGTGTTTCTTTGAGGATCCTCCTTAAAATGTTCCTGTCAATTGGTTAGTGAAATGGGTGGTGCTTACGTCACCACTCGAGTGGAATTACAAGATCTGTTTTTCAAAAATTCTACCTCTAAAATTCAAAAAAACACAAGCATCCATTCCTACCTTAAGCTTTCACTCAATTCTGCTGTGAAGCGGGCCAGTGAACAAGTGTGTTCCTTGCTCGGTGTGTAGGTTATTACCTTCCGTCTTTAATACCCAATTCTTCCCAAGCAGAAAAAATTAAATATGCATCACTCTTTCTAAATGGCATACACTCTCTCTGGAAACGACGCCAAAATGTTGAGATATAAAAGGTGTCTTTTTAACGCCTATTTATCCTACATTAATTATAAATCCAGAAACGACTTTTTATTTCAAGTGTACTTTATCTGAGGCTGCAATTCAATATAAGAGTAATTCTTTGTAATATGTAGTACAGTGTTCTAAATACAAGAGTAAATGGATTCTTGGAAAATAAATCTAACTACAATAACATAAACTCAAATGCTCTGAAATCCAATCATTCATTCAACAAATATCAATCAAGGATACAGTAGTGATAACTCGTTCCTCTAGCATTTGATGCAATTGAAATCAATCTAGGAACATGGGAGCAATAACCAGTATTCTCTATAGTTGATGATCCTGCTTTAAAGAAATTGAATGGAAATAAATCTTGAACTAAATGCTGCTAATGAAAGGAAACTAGGAAATCTTTCAAAACCAAACTCTTTGCAATTAATCAACTGAAATGAACAACAACTCTAGAATTGAATAGAAATGTAAATGAACAGCAAACTGTAATCAAAGGAATTGAACAGAAAATCCTATTTAATAAATCCGAATAGCAAACTCTTAACTAATGGAATCGAACAGAAAATTCTATTGAACAACAATCTGAAAATGAACAACAATCAAATGGAATAACAATCAATTGAAATAGCAAATGAAATGAAACAATAATGGAAATAGAACAGCGAAGCTTTGTTAAGGTATTAACAAGATAAATTATATAGTATTAAGATTCTTGTTAAATCATAAAGGAACAACAACACGATTTGTTAATATAACACACCGATATCAAATAATCAATGAACAATAAACCGCTTACTTGCAAACCATAATGAAAACAATTACAAATTATCACACAACGATAATTGAAAGGTAATGATACAACCAGCATATTGATCAACCAGGGCCGGGCCCATAACCACCAGTGAAACACCGCTGGCCTTTACTCCAGAGTTAAGAAAAACGACAACGAACTCTTGTATTAATCAGGCATAAATAATGTTTACAAACAGTCGTACTCTATTTTAATTAACAAGAGTCAATGCACAATTCTGAAAATTACAACAGGGAAAGTCTCTCTAATGGCAATACATGCTTCTCCTTTTATAATCAGAAAGAGGAGAATGTAAATAGTAAATGTGATCCCTCATAACAATATTGGATTGTCCCCAACAACTTAATCAACAAGAAAAGATATTTCCATCAATATTTCAACAAGAACAAGTCGAATTTGGATTTGCAGCTGAGATAATTTGGAAGACGGCCGCAAGAGTAAATCTAAGAAAATCATGCTCAAAGAACTTTCTGTTTCTCTCAATACATGCCTAATTTGGGCAAACTATTCTTTGATAAAGTTAATTCGGTCTGTTTTGGACAAAACCCATGTTCCGGATTTTCCATATTCTTTTCTATTTGCCCATAATGTCAACTGCAAAACTATCACTTCTTATTCCAGCGAATATTTGAGTTGGAATATTGAATGATGTGCTGGAGATCAAATCTGCAATCTAGAAAATATCTTGGAGGCTAAAATGGTGAGTGCTATTAAAAAATATATTAATAAACCATCATTGATAAAATTATGCATAATAATCATCAATTTATTAAAAATAAAGGAGAAGAAATAATATTTATCCATAAGAGTATAAATAATTATAAAATGGATTTATATGATAAATTATGATAAATTACATGATAAAGAAGAGTTGAAATGGATGAAATAGGTGTTAAAAAGTGGTCATATTAGCGGCTCAACAGTCCAAAGAGATTTGAGGAGGAGGAAACTTTGCTTCACATGCCAAGAATATTGGGCACCCGAACATAGATGTGCAGCAGGAAGGGCACACTACATAGAGATTTTCTCAGATGAAGAGGAGGAAGAAGAAGATGAACCAAGAAGAGGTCACAGTGTTGACACAGCAGGAAATGGGAATGGGGCATTTTTTCCAATTGGAGGGTCTCTTGCATCATTGAAAGGAGTACCTAAGTACTTGACCTTAAGGGTTTTAGGTTCCATCTTAGATCAAAGGGTTTTTGTTTTGGTTAACAGTGGGGCTACCCACAATTTTATTGATTCTGAACTAGTGCAAAGGAGGGCAATACCCACTGATACTTTTGAGGGATTTTATGTTTTGGTCCCATGAGATAGAACTATGTAATGCATACATTATGTTCCATCCTTATCAGTCACCATGGGAACATATAAATTGATTGATCACTTCTTTGTGGTTGAAATACCTGACACCAATGTGATATTGGGTGTGCAATGGTTGATTATTTTGGGGAAAGTCACCACTGATTGGGAGACTTTGCAGATGGAATGGATGGATATAAATAGTGGAAAAAATAAAATGATTAAAGGCATGCACACATATCCCTCACATACAACTTCCACACAGAAATCAGAGATGGATTTGCGTAGTGGAAACAAAGAACTTATAGTCCCATCTATTATGCACATGAGATTGGTTCATGGGACATTATTATCTTGTGAAAAACCACCGGGGAGGTCACCTGATTCAGATTTGGTGAGACATATCTCACATCATGATGCTCCATTCATAGATCCAGGAGGAATGGTAGCATTAGAAGGCCATGCTACAACGCTGAAATTCTTGGGTAGACTCAAGGATGAGGGAGACATTCTCCCAACATCATGAGTACCCACTCTCATTTTAGATTCTGTGCTATGGGGGGAGAAGCATGAGAGGAATAGCAACCTTCCAACATATAACTTTGTCATGGGATATTTGAAGGAGAAGAGCAACCATATGACAGATGTTTTTTGTGATATATCATCAACGGTGTCACTATGGAAGATTGATCCATATTGGAAATCCCAACTGTTGGTGGATTATTCCAAGGATCTTTTCACATGCATGATACTTGATGACCAGCTACATGAAGAGGGATATTCAGTCCAAGAATAATTCATCTACTATCATGGTAGGATATTCTTATCTAGAGCCTCCAAGCTCAAGGAGAAGTTGCTACAAAGAGCTCATGAAGAATTCCTTTTCAGCCATACTTATTCCATGAGAGCTTACAACACCATCATGGAGAGCTACACTTGGGAAGGCTTTGAAGAGGAACTATATCAGCATTTTCAAAGATTCATGAACCATTTGGAGTTGGAAGAGAGACATGACTCAATGAAGGATTTATTACAGCCACCTCTTTCCTCTTTTGGAATGAGAGGGGATATATCTATGGACCACTCCATTTGTATGAGGATAATTTTTGGTAAGGAACATGCTTATGTACATAATGTTTCATTGGATGATTACTTGCATTCCTTTACCATGTATATGCATGCCATAGCTCCAAGGAGGAGCATTATTTCATATAAACTTCACAGCCAACTTTGGGCCATAAACATTTTTGAACATCCCTTGGAGGACATAGGGAGATATTGTATCATTGTGGGTGCACTCCAAAGGCACAAAACATATCTCACACTTTCAGCCATTGTGAGAAGAATTGGGCAGCAAATAAGTGGCGGGGAAACCACTTATCACATCATTATTTGATGTAGTCGGGAGATATACTGTGATGGTTCCACATGTGGGACTATGACCCACCTTCATTTTTACATATTTCTATTTGTATGTACTTAGTTTTGATCCCATACATTGATGATGTACTTGTACTTTTTATGGGAATTATTGGAGGGAGGATGGGAGGAATGTGTGTGCCCTATGGGAGAGATATTCTCCATGTTCATTATGCCACATGTTTCAAGGAGAACATTGGGAAAACCATGTTTGTTTCATTGGAACTATTGACTCCTTGTGGGATGCTATTTGCATCTCATAAGAACTTTGGAGGAGCAATTCATGGAGGGATGGATTGGTGGACACTTAGCTTATAAGGGAAGCTTATCACATGTTGGTGTCACCAATGATGGAGAAGAGTTGCAGCACTCACCTAGTCATTTCTTGAGGAAAAACAACATTTGGGAAGGGAGGACTGTAATGTTCCCAATTAGCCATGAGCTAGCTGGAATATTAAATTTTGTTTTACTGCTTTGTTTTATAAATAAGAGGACATTGGATGTCCATAATTCTCCTAAATAATGATTAAATCAATGCTAATGTGAAAAGGATAGATCTTGGTAGCTTAATTAAGCACCCATAGGTGTGAAAAGGGGCTGGAACACCTTGACTGGGTCAACTTTGACCAAATCAACAGTGTTGTCATGGATGAGTGGTCATAAATGAAAGACAGCTCAGTCTTAGATGGAGATGCTTTACATGGAAGTAGTTCTATTATTGGATGGGGCTTAGGGTTTGGAAGCTCATATCTTATAAAAGGAAGAGGATGGAAGCCATATTCATTATGTTATTGTATTTTATATTTCTGAATATATGGTTTGTTTAGACATATATCTCTCTCTTGCTGTTTAGCTGAGATTGAGTGTTGTTTAGCACTGGGTATTCCTAATTGAGAATCCCACCTCTTCCATTGAGAAGCTATTGGAGGAGTCCTCTACTACATTGTCCACTATCAGGCTTAAGGCCAAGCTTCATCTTTCATTTACAGCGTAGATCTTATTGAGGGTTGAGTTGTTTTGCAAGTTCCAGCAGTGGAGACCATCTTTGGGTCATTGCATTTTTTATTTTCAGTGGAGAAGGCTTCCTTTCCATTGGGAGGACAATAAGGAAGGCCCTTGTGCATATTTTCAAATCTTGGCATTAGGCCAACTATTTATTTTCCCCTATAGCATAGTTTATTTCCATATCTGCGTTATTTCTCTAGGAGGAGTTGCAGGGGGGTTTGGCACACCATTTGGAGAGAAGGTTGTCTAGTGAAAGGGATCTGCCTTTCATTTAGAGGATCCATTGGAGGAGGCTATTCTATTGTACATATCAGATCAACCACACTTTCCATATTTGTATTTTACAGTGGATCTCCTGCACTAGGGCTTAGATCCCCTTCTTGTACATGGTGTTTTGGTGAAAACCTTTAAGGGGTTCTTCAAAGGAGGTTGTATAGTACTCAGATCTATATTAGATCTATCTTTTGAGGCACATATTAGCCTTAGATTCATTGTGTAATAATTTTCTATAGCATTGTCTTTAAAACAATGCTGTAGGAGCCTTCCATCTCTTTATATATAGTAACAACACCTCTTTTGAGGGATTTTGTCCATTGGAGGCTTGTTCTTTCTTACTGTATATCATATGGCTCATTTCTTATGCATGTTTACTGATGTTATAACATATGAAAGGTCTCCATATTGGCCTCCTTATTTTATATGATGTGTTACACTATTGTTCCATCATTTTGCGTTATATTCTTGCTTTTCCCATTTGGGAATATTACAGTACGAAGGCTCAAAAATAAAAGTGTATGTAATGTGGAAAAATTAATGGCAGGTTAAATATCTTATCTTTTTTATTCCAACGGCACAGACGACACTCAATTCAGAGTCCATATGAAGGAGTTAGGAGGAGTCAAAGTTTGAGGGTTGACTTGGTGACTAGGGAGGCTTAAGGAGGCAACAAATTTGCTGGAACCTGGCTACCAGATTTCGGCCAGCTCCGGCTAGATTTTGGGTGAAATTGTGGGACACTTAAATTGACTCCTTTGGTAATTTTCCATATAAGTGAAAAATAGTGGGTTGTTTGAAAATAAAAAATAAAAATATATATATATTGGACGACGGGCCATGACGCCCGCCCTCCCAAACCAACGGACATGTAACAAATCATATTAAAAAGAGCGGGGTCAGTGGCCATGACCCCGCTGGACACCACTTATCACAGCATCACAATATATTAAAATGGGTGGGGCCGACGGTCGTGACCCCGCATTCCCAACCCACACGCTATGTCTATACATGATTAGCAGAATATATGGGGTGGGCCGCCCAATGCTGGTCTGACCCCCCCCAACGTACCCCATTTACTATTACATTAAACAGTGGCCCATTTAAAACAAGTATGTGTTTGGTTCAAAATGTATTCAGCCTTTTTATGGAGGGGGTAGGGTTTGACCACTCGACCCCCTCCCTCACAACTGAATTTGAAACCAACTCGCCCAGCAGCCCCTTTGGGAAGTCCACCAACTCTTTGATATTTAAACCTTCATTCTTGTAGTGGGCCCAAGTAGGTCAGGAGCAGACATGGAAACTGAGACAGCGGAACCATGAGCAGTGTGTAGGAGAGGGGCGGAACCATTATCTGAGCTATTTTCCAGAGGGGTCAGATTTTCACTTTGTCAGATTAAGGCAAATTTTATATGGATTTTACACTACTCGACTCCACGAATCCAATGGTGTTATCCATTTATTCATCATAGGTATGAAATTTTCAATTATTTTCAGCTATGGAGGTATAAGGGTGTAATTTCTGATTTTGTACTTATACTTTCATTCTTTTTTCCACTTAATGAAGGATGGCCTCCCCACTATTTGAGCAGGGCCTGGATATTTAATCCCTCCTAGAAAAACTCTGATATCAATTATGTGTCTTCTTGCATGATGTTAATTGCTTCTCTCTTCATATGTTTATGCCTTTAAATTTTCTTGTTTAAAGCTGCAATTTTCACATGTAATTATTTAACACGTCTCAAGAAAAAGATTTTGGATCACACAGGGTGGATTCTTCTTGGGAAATTGGGTGTTCTCAGGCAGGAAAATGTCAAAAAATTGTGTTCTCTTAGAGAAATATAATTTCTGATATAGTTCATTCAAGGCTTCTACAGACATTGGTGCGCTAGCTTCAATAGGAGGGACCTGCATCATTTGGTCAATGGTTTTAGAAGTGATGGTGAATAAGATTTCTCCATTTGCGGCTATAATGGCTCTTTGGTTTGGTAAGTAACAGGCCTGACATTTTCTAATGAAGTTTGGAAAATGATGGGCCTGAGGGAAGATGTAATGAGGTAAATTGGACTCTTAGAGTCCAATTTCAGCAGTTTGGTCAATGAATTTATGTTCAAGCCAACAATAGAGTTCGAAAAGGTCAAACTCACACTTAGTCTCTGCAATTTTGTAATCCATGTTTGCAAGAGGGATATGATAAAGATCAACAGGGGGAGGAAGTAATGGGTTGATTAATTCTTCATTATTTGTCCTTTTAGGAGGCATGTTGATAATTTTAAACACAGTAATAGGAAGGTAATGATGATTACCAGGGATTTTATCTGTGAGTTTAAAATCTGTAGAAATGGTGTATTTTCATGTGCTTGGTCAGTCCTCTGTCAAGTATTATGGTTGAATGCAACGACAGATATTTGGTGATGAAGGTGTTAGTCATCAGTAATTTTTACTTGTTTAGATGACTAAATACTTATCCAAGATTTCTTGAAACAAAATTCATAGAAGTCTTGAGAGTTCTAGAAATCTAACTTCCTTCATTATCCTTAGAATAAATTTTTCACTGTCCTTCTACTCAGTCAAGGCATGGCCATCCTATCACTCCCCAAAGACCAAATCATGGACTGATGTCCCTCACTCTCACTATGTTCACCACCTCTGTCTTTAACACTCTGTTTCTATTTAACTAAGCCCTCTATTCTCACACCTTGGTTTGCCAAGTAATCCAAACTTTTTCCCCTACTCACCAAGTGCCCCAAGCAGTGGTGATTTTAATTTCCCTTTCTAAGCTCTTTAGATAAATAATTTGTTTAGTTCTCTAGGATGGCAATGCACAAAAGTGTGTCAAAACCCTGTCTTCACCTCGAAACCCTGATTCAAGATTTTCAATCAAAGGAATATACCAAAGGACATCCCAATAAGTCATATAGGGTCTCCTAGGTTATGCATTGTCATAATTTTTAGAGTTACTGTTTCTACAAATATTCAAACGTGAAGTCAAGTGAAAACAAGGGTGAACTTATCATTATCCAAAGACATCAAATACCTCCAAAGGTATCTCCCTGATCAAGCATCAAAGCCTGCAAAAGAACAGTCTACCTATGATAAAGCATTTATGCAGGAATTCTCTATAATAGTTATCAGCAGAGGAAAGACAGAGGAAAAATCCAGAAAACCCCTCAAAGGGCATCCACGGCAAGAGAAAAGCAAAGGCTTAAGTTCACAAAGAGGATCATGGTTTCATGACAAATTGTTTATAATGTGTTTCCCAACAAAGAGCCCATGCATAAGGTCCTGAAGACAATGGCACATGAGCACGAGTGTACACAAATCAAATATTCAATAAACAAGAAGTCAGAGTGAAAAGCCTCCTTGGTGACTGCAAGCAGAGATAAGAAGATGATGTCACGGAATAATTTCTAAAGTTTGTTAAGACACCATTATTTTGCTACACCAAATGGAAATATTGAGAATGTATTAGTACAAAGGAGGCCAAACTCTCATTTACAGTCAATAATTAGCCATGCAGAAGGCAAAAATGGCCAAAGATGCATAGGTTCAATATGTAAAATTGGAGAAACCAATCAAAATCACCAGTTTTCCAAGGGTTTGAAAAAAGTGCCAAACTCCAAAAGAAATGAGAGGATCAAAAAAACATTTATTTTTGACAGTACCTGCAAAAGGAAAAAGAGCATATTAGCAAAAGGGAGAACCACACCATAAAACTTAGTAAAATGGGTTTTTATCTTTAATATTTTCAAAAGAGTATAAAATCAACCCAAGCAACATCTCCCAATCACCATTTGGTTATTTGCAAAGGATTTTAGGGTTTTCAAGTTTTTCAAAATTCCTGATATAGTCTTCGAGCAGATTTTCCGAGCGTTGCACTCTTGTGAAACTGTGTTGTGCTCCTGTGCACACTGCCCATATACTTTTCTGAAGGGCATTGTGTTCCTATGCAGAGGTGTTGCGTGCCTGTAGAAAATTCACTGTGCAGACTCCGCCCAACCATCACCGTGCAGACTCCACCCGAGGCCCGACACACTCACTGCGCACTTAGCCATGCAGGCTCCACCCGACATACCAACGTGCAGACTCCGCCCAACCTCTCAACGTGCAGAATCCACCTGACTACGTGCAGACTCCACTCGACTATGTGCACGAGGCACACGGCAGCGTGCAGGAGGTGACCCGCGCTGCGCTCCTGCACGTTCAGGACTGCCTAAGCACACACACGACCACCCATTCAGCACTGCCCAACAATGCATGTAGGTGGCGCCTGATTTGCGCTCCTGTCCATTTAGGATCTACCCGACAACGCATGCAAGAGGCGCCCGTCTTGCCCATAATTTGTTTTGTGCCTGTTGCTTCATCTGTGGAGATATTTTAAGAGGTATTTAAATTTTTTCCCACATATTCCTATTTTTATTAAGGTAGTATTATAAATAAAATTGAAGGTTGAATTTAGAGAAGGAAGTGAAATCCTAAAGAAATTACTTGGTCTCCACACTGTTGAGCCTTGACCTCATTGAAACCTTTCCATCTCATCCACCATTTTCACATCCTTCCACAAGCAATGTCAATTCTTTTCAAAAATATTAAGGCAGGGATGAAGGAAAAAATGCCTAGGGAAGGCAATGTTGATAGTGATGAAGCAAGTCAAAGGCCTAAAGAGGAGAAGAAGAAGGGTGGGAAGCCAAATAGGTTTGAGCCTATAAGAACTGAAGAACTGATAGCCTCTCCTACTATATTTTCCTATTTTTAAAAAGTAGGATGCTATGAGTTCTATGGAAAGGTACAGAGGATGTAGAGCCACCCTCAGTTGACCAAGATTTTTTCCCTAAACCTCCATAACCACCAAGTACACCTAGCTGGAGTAAAATTTGATTTGACCACCAATTCCATCTCTATGGCCACTGGAATACCTTGCATGGGGGAAAGGTGGTTCAAACAAATGTATTTGGACCTAAGCCACTATCACCCATTCTTGAAACCAAGTTGTCAAGCTGGTTGTAAAACCATGTTCCCCTTTTCTCATTTGTTGGACATATATGCTCTCCTAATGAAGATCATTATGAAATACGTCACCTCTAAGGGTAGGTTCTCCAGAGTCTATTCCTACCACATAAGACTACTCATGCATTTTACCAAAACCAAGCTAAGAAAATTTTTACCAAGTATTGAGAAAATTTCTTCCATCATGCAAAAGAGGCCTCCATCCCAACAAATGTCAAGCCTTTTTCATCATTCCCTCATCAAAATGATTGTCTCACACCAACTAGAACAACAAGGCATCCCATGGGAGGTTTTCATCACCCATGATGATTTCACAACTCCACAGCCTATCCCTCTATAAATTCATCCTTCATCATCACAACTTCCTCCTCACACACCTCCATCACCCTCCACTGACCTTGGTTCATCCTCTTCACATGAATCATCTCCTCAAACAAACCTCCCTCTTTCACCTTCTCCTAAAAAATCAAAACATGAAGAAAGGAATGAAGGAGAGGAAGATGAAAATGAAGAAAGTAGTGAAGGAGAGGAAGAATAAAGTGATAAAGGCAATGAAAAAGAAGAAATCAGAGATGAAAGTGAAGAAATCAGTGATGAAAGTGAAGATAGCAGTGAAGGAGAGGAAGAAGAAAGTGATAAAGGCACTGAAAAAGAAGAAAGCATAGACGAAAGCAGTGAGCCCAATGATGAGAAAAAAGACCAAAATAGTGGGCCAAATGATGAAGAATATGACTCCAAGGATATAGGGACAGAGGTAGCTTATCAAGAGGAAAATGGTGAGCTAGAAAAGGACCAAAACATTGAGCCTAATGATAGTGAAAAAACAAATGACAGTCAAGGAGATGAAATGAACAATGAAGAAGATGACACTAAAAATGCAAAGGATAGTGGAGAGGAGACATATGAAAGCAGTGAAGAGCACAAAGAAGACAGTAGCAAAGATGGAAAAAACAACTAAGAAACAGAGTTTGAAAGTGATTTCAGTGGGAAAAAAAATGAGAACAATGGGCCAAATAATGAAGATAATGAACAGTACAGTGAAGAATAAATCAACCAAGAGAACTCATGTAATGAAGAAAAAAATGTCCATCACAGTAAGGGAAATACTAATGAGAGTGCCCAGGATAGTGACCCCACAAAGAGTGCAAACAGTGATACAAAGGTTGAGTTTGACAGTGAACACAGTAGGTCAAATGATGAAAAAGAGAACAGTCATGGAAATGAAGATCTACCAAGGAATGATGAACACACCTCTAGCATTGTAAAAACTGAGGATGACAGTCTTGATACTCTTGGCAGTAATGCTAGCATAAGAGATAGTGAAAATACCTCTCAAGAAGGCATTCAAGGGTAAGGTGAAGAAGATGCACATATAGAGATCATCCATGAGGAGAAAATCAATCCTAAAGTCACTAATGATCAAGGTTTTCAAGTAAAACTTGTTCCACCTTTCCCCCTTACCTATCATAGAGGAGATAGGCATGTGTTTGTTGCCTCCAAAGGGCAAGGGGCCATGCCATCCTCCTCTACTCAAAATATTGATAAAGCTAAGAAAAATATGAAGGAGGAAGAAGAAAATCATGAAGAGGAAAGAGAGTTTGAAATCATTCACATAGATAGTGATGAGGAAAATGAAACAATAATTGCAAAATCCCTTCTACAAGAGAGGAATGCACATATCAGGGACTTGGAAGTTGAATTAGAGAGAGCTAAAGATGTCATTTACTTCCATCAGAAGCCAAGCAAACAAATGAGTGGCCAACAGGCCATCTACGAAGCAAGAGCGCTCAAGTATTGGAAAGAGGCTCAAAGGTCACAAGTAAATTTAGAGGAGTTCATGGGCACAAATGAGGAGAGTAGAGATGAAGAGGGTCAAACTAGAAGGAGACCTAGGACTATGGGTCTTAGGAAAGCATTGGCAAAGAAAAGAGAAGAAGAATCAACCCAAGCACAAAAATTTCTCCTCACTGAACTCCTTGCCATGGAAATTGAGCATGATAGGGAATCATGGCTTGAAAGGGATAACATACACCTTGAATCAAAGCTGGAGAAGGCCAACAAAAACTTGGAATTGCAGAGGATAATGGCTAAGCACTATGCACGAAGAAACCAAATTGCAAGGAAAAAACTCAAAATTTCCCAAATTGAGGTCCAAGTGCTAAAGAAGGAAAAGGACCAAGTTAGCCTTGACATTTTGGCCCAATATTCTCTACAGGTTTCCCAAAACCCATGAGGCACTCCTCCACCAAATTTGGGAAAATTTTGACAACTTTTTGTTTTTTTGCAAATTTTGAGGCTAGGAGCGCAACACACCATGTGCTGCGATTTTTCCCAGGGCATTTTCAAGAGGCGAGGCTTACATTTTTGGATTCCTCATCATGAGAGGAGCATGCTCACCAATTTTCAGCTCAATTGGAGTTGTTTTGGCCCCCCAAAAGGGTCAAAAACACTCCTTTTTTTGCCATTCTACCCACTTTTCTGAGCATGTGCTGCGCTGCTGGAAGTACTGAAATTTTCAATTTTTGGATAGGTTTTAGAGGTTATATTTAATAACTAAAGGTATATCTGAAAATTAGACTTCAAGGGCTTTCCAACGAGCCATCACGGAGCCTTTTCTGACATTGGGAAGGTCTCTGAAACACTGCTACAAGAAGGCCTATTTTTCCTATCTCTATATTGCGCTCCTGGCATAAAATTTAAATTTTGACACAGTGTGCTGCGTTCCTATGGTTGACAAGGCAGAGTGTGTGTTTAGAAAGTTATTAGATCCTTTTCAAGGCCTAAAAGTCAATTTAATTGCTATATGTGGCCAGAAAAGATATTTGTTACATATTTTTGTGCCTTGGGCCTTGCAAGGCCTCAAGGACAAGTTAGGATATTTCTTGTTGGCCAATAGGCTTCTAGATGCTCTATTATACTTTCCTCTTCCTTTCTTGTTATATAAGGCATGAGGATTCATTGTAACAATGGGCTTTGATGTGTAAGAGCAATACATCTGTTGGAACAGGGTCTCCTACAAAAGCTGCAAATCTGGTCCATTTTGTATATTTTTTATTATATTTAGTCTAACGCAAGGGTTTTGGGGTGGGTCAAAGGCCCTAATGCATTGTAAGTGAGTCAAGGGTAGACCAAAAGTCCACAAACCATGGTTTGCGTACCATTGGATGCATAGGCTAAAGTAGTATAAGTAATTGAACATTTTTTGAGTTATAAGACAGACAATTAACTAATATTGGTGCGAATCGCGAATTAGTAGATCTGTTTTGGGTTTTTGGGGAAAGGACTACTGCTGGTTGTGTGCACAGAGATCCTCAATCCTGCTGTGTGTGGACCCTGCTGTTGTGTGCATAGGTTGGGTTTTGGGTATTGTAAAAGGATCTGAAGGATTAATGAAAGCGGAAGGTTGTTGGACTCTATGATATATGTTATGTTATGCATGATTCTATGTTGAGCTCTGCAAGTAACTGTGTTAAGTACTTATGTTGTGTTGAAAATTGATTTGAATCTACTTATTAGACTTTATGCAAGAATAGCTATGATAGTTGCTTTATTGTCATGTATCTATTATTTATTGTGATTATATATGGTATTGTGCACGTGGATGCGAAGGCACTGATAAATCTGGGTTCTGTAATATGCGATCTGTTATTTGTGAAGTCGAACGCAACTCTGCCTGGCCTACCTACCCTCTCCCTAGGTGCAGAAACCTGGTTCTAGCACCATCCCATACTGCTTCAGGTGAGACTTTGGCCTGCATAAGCAGGTCACCGCAGAAAGGGCCAGTAATATAGGGGTTTGTTAGAAAACCTTAACCTTCGAACCTAGTTCAGGACCCCTTGAGCCAACAAATGGTTCCGTTGCCGAGATCGGGAGCATTTTGAGAGTGAGATCGGGTAATGCCAAGGCCATACTGGAAACCTAAAAGAAAAGAAATTGATGAATGGTTCGGTTGGGGTTCCCATGTTTTGGCTAGATTGGCAAGACCAAAAGATGAGACAACATCAAAACCACTTTCATACCTCAGGATCTAGCCCTCCTGGGTCCAGAGAGGGATCTATCTATATAAGAAAAGGTTTTATGTCTTTGAAGCTCAAATTTAAGATGTTAGGCTAGTTATAAGGCTCAGGGTTGGTTTGTTTGATGTATGTTTGGTTGTTGGGAATTAGGAAAGAAGAGTTCAGTATGAGACAAGGGTGAGCAAAGAGGATTTTAGGCAAACGAAAGATATTCCAAGGAACATTCAAGACCATTGGGCAATGGAGTCAGGAAAGAGTTTACTTGCTAATCAACATGCAGGCTTTCAGTTGGGCTAGTCATCTAAAGCATTGGATCCTAAATATGATAGTGTGGCATGAAATGTTAAGAGAGGAGGAAACAATAAATATTTAGAACAAAAAGTTAAAGACCTAAGATCAGAGAGAGACTTTGAACTCTCAATTCTTCGGCCTCCAACTTGAGGGATCTTAGACGGGTTCAATTAATTGAAAAGGATCCTAGTGAGATAGAGATAGAGTTCTAGACCTCCCAGTGTTCCCAATTCATTTAATTAAATCCTAACAAGAACATCTAAGAACATATTCATTTAATTCATACATCAGCTAGCAGGCAATGACATCCACTACACTGGTTAAATTAACTGAAATCAACCCTTAGATAACACATTTAACAGAAAAAATTAAAGGCAAGGAGAGCAGAAACATAGGGTACCTAGCAAGGGTAAATCCTATGCCAGATTTCTGGTGCGAGCCAATATAAATGAAATGAAATGAACTGCAAGTTAAAAACAAATACAGAGATAGAAAAACATCACTGCTTCTTTAGATTAGGATCCAAAGAAATGTGCTTCTCATATTAAAGAGCAATACCAGTCAAGTACAACATTATCAATAGCTGGATATTCAGTCTGAAAACATCTTCCTTAGCCTATCTTACAACTTTACACAGAGACTATGCCTCAAAAGAAACAACTTGTAATTCTCTGATAACTGATCAACAACCTTACAATGAGTTTCTTCATGAAATTTATAGCTCAAGTGGAGCATAGAAGGTAGATGGAAAACTAAATGCAGAATTAAAACTTAGAAGAGGAAAAGAGTCGAGGCCCCATTCTATTTTAAATCTTGAGCATTTATCTCTAGTACTCTTTGGCTGAAAGAGTGGTCTTCGTCAAGCTTCCATTTACTCCAGGTATGTCTCTGATGTACTTTGGCTGCAGAACTCTAGTGAACTAAACAAAAAGGTAGAATAATGATGCTAAGGTCTACCATAATATGTAACAAATGCTTCTGATATCATAGGACCATTGTCAGGGCTGGAATTTCCTCAGGAACACGGTATAGAATGGAGATAGTATGGGCACTTCGTCCTTTGTGGAAAGGACATACTGCTGATGTGAAACCCTGATAGTATTGTTTTCTGCACACTGGGCCTTCCATGCGATCCATGATGTCTTAGAACTGATACCTTTGCCTTCTAAATCCCTAAAAGAGGCTCAAAATCTTATATTACGTGCCATGAACTCTCTGTTGTTCCAGTACTGTCTTTGTTTATGAAATCTGAGCTTTAATGGCGCCGGAGAGGTTTTGTAGAGTTTGAAATCTTTCCTTTGATGAAATTTATGTTGTAGGCACCTTTCCGGACATTTTCCTGTAATATCAGGCTCTAGATTTAGCTTCCTTTGTGCACTGTGCCACTACAACAGTGCATATGAATCATGGCGGTTTTCCGCCTGCCTGTAACCCTACAAAACACGAAAACACATTAAGAAAACATGCATGGAGAGGGTGGTGTGGATGATTGCAAAAATGGCAACGTGGCATGGATGAAGATGATGAACGCAGAGGATACTGTGGAGGAACACAGTGGATCAGTAGGAGATGCTTTGGAGGACGGCGAGGTGGAAATTTTAACGTAAAACATTAAAAATTTGACCTTTGAATGAATTATAAAGGGGACAGATGGAAAAGTGATGAGAACACGTGGAATGGGTGATGTCTTGAGACCGGTCAATGGCGAGACATGCAGTTAAATCTAGACCGTCCGATCTCAGGAGGAGATCGACAGCTGAAAATGCATCGAAGGGTGACAGATGGTGGGCCAGGGGTATATTTGCCTTGGATTAATTTCCACACAGCTTCGTGGTGTGATCACCATTGGATGGATGGTCATAGATTGGATGGTGTATAGCAATATCGCGCTGGGTATTCAACCGAATTTTAACGCGCGATGGGGGGGTGGTTTTTGAATAGTGCGTGAGACATGCATCAGGCGGTGAGTGGAATCGCTGGCCAAATGAAAATTACCACCCACCTTTCAAAGGCGGTGTGATAGAAACCGTCAATTTCTGCACAGTACTCGGGCACGGGGACCACCGGGTGGATGAACTCTGGACCGTCAAATCGGCGGGTTGATCAGATAGCTGTGATGTGATCGGGCGGTGGAAAGAGGTGGGGACCATGGCGTGGCGCTCACTGCACAGACCGTCCGATCCAAATAAATCGACAGCTGATAATGCACCCGATACAGATCTGCGATAAGCACCTTCCACCTTGGCACCTAGTCTTGGCGCTGGGTCACGTGGTGGACAAGGGTGAGGGGGCTAGGGCCGAAAGGTGCTAAGCCCACATAATGTGGAAAATGGGTTTTTGGGCCATTTTAGCAATTTTTAAGGCTAGGAAAAGGTAACGATAGAGGGAATAAGGGGAGAATAGGCCAAACAAGGGGTATGTGTAGGGTTTATAGAGGATTTTGGGAGGATTTAGAGGGTAAGAGGGGAATTTTGACAAGGGAGAAAAAGGGGTTAAAATGGGGCATTCTGTAGGGATTCAAAGGGCAAATGTAGGCCTTTTGGCGCACAATTTTTTGCAATTAGTGAGACTTTTTGGATGGATACAGCAGTTAGGATCTTTACAAAGGGAGTGGACACACAGAGGCTTCAAGGATGATGTGTTTTCAAGAGAAATGCATTCCTTGAAGGCTCATAAAAAAAATTATCCCCTTGCTTTCTTGTCAAGGAATTTATAGGGGGCTAAAAGTGGCTCCACATGGGGATGGCTTCTTCTTGAAGGAGTCAAGAATTCAGAAAATGATCTTTGGTGTAGGCCAAATGCCTGCTACTTGAGCCACCTTTCTTCTTTGAGTTTTAGCTGCCACAATTGTGAAGACATCAATTAGCAAAAACATTACCCAAACAATCTACCTACCCATTCTACAATCCTACCATTTTCTCTTCCAAGGTGCATTTGGGCTAGCAGACCCTTTACATCATTTTATTTTTTACAAACAGAAAATAAACCTATTCTATTTTTACCCTTATTACTCCATGAGACTAGATTAAACTGTTGGCCTCACATGTTTCTCTACCTAATCTAATATTTGTTGGGATTAGACTGTCCAGTAGATTTCTTCTCTATATTCTACAACAGAAATTTAAAAACAGCCAAACTAGGATTAGACAGTCTAGTTTGTTGTGGATCCAAGGCATAAATACAGTTGCACATAGACAGAAACTTGCAGAAAATTTCAAACAAAAATTTGAAGGCTTGAAATCTGAAGTTTTGAAGCATCATTTCATTCTTTGTGACTCAAGTTTTGAGCTTGTTAGAGTCACTCTCTCTTCTTCATTCAACTCTGGTTTTGGGCATGTTAGAGCTGATTCTTCTTCCTTAGTTGTTGGTCTAGATTTTGAACATGATAGAACCAACTTTTTTCCTTCTTTGGCTCAGGTTTTGATCATATTAGAGCCAATACTTTGCATTTCTAAGGTTCATGTTTTGAGCATGTCTGAACCTCTCATTTCTTTCTATTTTTTGGGACATTTTCTCTTTTTCCTTGAAACATAACAGAGTAATGGTATTTACAATGGAAATGGAAACTAGAAATTGGAAATCAGCAGAAGTAGTGTTTGAGCATCCTGCCATTGAAAGGACCCCCAAAAAGCTCTGTACCATCTAACTCTTGTAAGAAAAAGGCATTTGGACCCACAGTGGCCTGGATGATGTAGGGACCTTGCCACAAACTGTCAAACTTGTTGTGCTTTCCTTTGTCCTCTCTCCTTGAGTCCCACTTCAGAACTTTATCTCTGATTTTGAAATCAGAAGCCTTAGTTCTTTTGTCAAACAACTTCTTTATGTTTTCCTGAACTTTCACAGCTCTATTATAGACCTCTTCCCTTGTTTGCTAGAGATGAATCGTTTGGTTTATCCTCCTCACCATGTTGTTTTCTTCTGTCTAAATCTCTTGGGCACATTTGATCACTGGTACTCCAAGGCTAGTAGGAAACACTTCTTCCATTCCATATACAAGCCGATATGGTGACATGCCAATGGATTTCTTTGTTGTAAGCCTGTCAGCCCATAGGGCATGCACTAACTTGTTATGCCATGACTTTTTGTTCTTTTCCAGTAGCTTTTCGATGATGGTCACCAGGATCTTGTTTGATGATTCAGCTAAGCCATTACCTTGTGGGTAATAGGCAGTTGAATGACCAAGTGCTATTTAGTACTTGTGACAAAAATCAACCATTTTCTTGGATCCAAAGGCGGCAGCATTATCAGTGATTATTTTCCTTCGGCAGCCAAACCGAGAGAGGATATGACCTTCTAGGAACCTAATGATGACTGAATCTGTGGCATTCCTAGTAGGTATGGCCTCTATCCACTTAGTGAAGTAGTCTATGGCTGTTAAGATCCATTAGTTGGGGCAGTGGCGTTATAAGAATCTCTCCCATGAAATCTAGTCTCATTACATGGACCTTCAACAACGATGGCCAGAGGTAAGGAGATTTTTCTTTTGCCTTCAAAAATCTGGCACTTGTGGCAAGCAATTATAATCTTATGAATATCATTAAAGAGTGTAGGCCAATAGTAGCCAGCTCTGAGTATTTTGTTTGCAGTGGTTTCCCAGTTCAAGTGGTCTCCACACTCTCCTACAAGTAATTCTTGTTTAGTCCTTCTGCTTCAGACTCAGGCAAACATTTAAGCAATAGGCCATTTGCAGTTTTCCAGTATAAGCATTCATTCATTATGCAATAGCTTCTGGCCTTTAGCTTTAAGAACCTGGCCTTGGTCTTTGATAGTTCAGGAGGGGCATTGAGGTGTGTAATCACATACAGAATGTCAGAATACCAAGGAGAGCTCTGAAACTTCTCCTCAACAGTGGGATCAGGCAATCCCTGCTGCTCATCCAAGGCATCTACCATGTTAATGTCAAGGGCTTGTAGATTTGATTCAGCCATTAGTTATGCTAAGCCCTGACCTTTAATCAGTTTGGTGGGTTTTATCTCAAGGTCGTACTCTAAGATCACAGCAATCCATTTTCCCCTCTTCCCATCTTGGTCTTGGGACAAGATGTCTTTAACCACTATATTTGGCACATAGGCTATGGTGTGGGAATGCAGTATGTATACCCTAAATTCTTTCAAGGCTTTAACCAAAGCATAAGCCTGTTTTTCCATTATGTTGTATTTCAAGGGTGCATCTCTAAGTGCTTTGCTGAAGAAAGAAATGGTCTATTCCATTCCCTCTAGGTTTTTCTGCAGTAGAACTGCAGCCAGTGTATGCTCGGAGGCAAATGAAAAAATTAGAAATTCTTTTGAGAAATCAGGGCTGATTAGGATAGGAGTCTGGGTGAGTGCAAGTTTAACTGATTCAAAATATTTCTTGGCCTCAACAGTCCATTTAACTCCTACACCTTTCTTCAACATGTTACTCATATTCCTAAGGTGTTCCGCTAAGTTGGGAATAAACCTCCTAAGGAAATTGATTTTCCCAATGAAGGACTGTAACTCCTTGATGTTTCTCGGGTGTGTGATTTGTAGTATTCCCTCAACTCTCTGTGGGTCTATCCTAATCCCCTTCTCAGATATGATGTGGCCAAGAATTTTTCCTTCTTGTAGCCAAAATACAGTCTTTTTAGGATTCAATGACAGACCGAACCTTCTACATTTTTCAAACACTCTTCTCAGGTGTTCTAGGTGTTCTTCCTCAGCCTTGGAATAGACTATTATGTCATCCAGATAGATGACAATGAAGTTTCCTATTTCATCTGAAAAAGCTATGTCCAGTGCTCTTTGGAAGGTTTCACTAGCATTCATCAGTCCAAAAGGCATCTTTACATACATAAAAGTGCCCCATGGAGTGGTAAAAGCAGTCTTGAGTTGGTCTTCTGGGAGTACTAAGACTTGGTTGTAACCTAAAAAACCATCTAGCAGGGAGATCCTTTTTGAGCCTACTACCCACTGAAGGATGTGTTCCATTTTTGGCAAAGGGTAATTGTCTTTGAGTGAGGCTCTGTTAAGATTCCTAAAATCAATACACAGCCTGATCTCCCCTGTTTTATTTCTCACAGCCACTAGGTTTGATACCCAATCAGAGAACCTCACAGGCACAATTATGCCTGCCTCATACATCTTCTTAATCTCTTTTTCCACTGCAGGAAATTGTTTTGGGTTTATTCTGCGAAGTTTTTGTCTGAACGGTTTCTGATTTTCTTTTAAAGGTATTTTGTGTTGTATGATGTTTGTGTCATAAGCCCTTAAGTCCTCATAGCTCCAAGCAAACACATCAATGAATTCCTTGAATAGGTCGATGTATTTATTTTTCATGTTTGCAGGTAGGGACTTAGCTAATTTGATCATCTTGGGTTTATTTTCAGTGCCTATTTTGCACTCCTCGACATCAGCATCTACATGTTCTATAGTGGGCTTTTTTGCTACATCATCAAAGTCAAAAAGTCCTCTAAAGGTGCCAGACCTCGAGGTATGTTCTTATCTTTGGTCTGCAGCACCTCTACTTCTTCACTATCTGTGTTTTTAAATTTTTCGTTTGGATTTCCAATCTATTCGTTTAAAGTGTTTATTTCTATGTTACAGAGTGGTTCTTCCTCATCTGAGGACTCTTCACTTAGGCAGCTACTGTCAGATTTAGAATCTGAATCAGAAAATTAAAACTCGTCTCTGCCTACCAGGAAATATTCAATCTGTTTATCGCCCTCAAAGACCTGCCAATATTTTTCATTATCCGGCATTGCAGGTCTGAATTTGGACTAAATGATGATCTGTTGGTCACTAGGAGGCTTGTGATATGAACTAGCCACGCAGGCTAATCCATTTGCAATTACGTTTTGACTCCTAGGGACAAACACCAGTTCGTATTCTACAAAGGTTTTTAGTATGTCTATAGCGTCGTTCATATATGCTCTTAGTCTAGGATGTTTCACTGTGTATTCACCATTCACCTGTTTAATGATCAGCTCAGAGTATCCATGCACAGTTATCCTACGGGCTCCTAATTTTTTCAACAGAGTTAAGCCTAGGATCAGAGTCTCATATTCTGTGATATTGTTTGTACATTTGAAGTGCAGGTTACATGCATGGCTTTCTGTGTAGTCACTCTCTGTGTTATGCACCACACTCCTGCTCCTGCAGTTCTCTTGGTGCATGACCCATCAAAATTCATTTCCCATAAAGGTTCGTTCTTGGGTTTACCATTGTTTCGTTCTTGATGTGGTGTATGAGCTTGTGGAGAGTAACTAATCAGTTGACTGCATTCTATTTCTGGTTTACTCTGAGTTTTTGTTTTAGTGCACTGTTCAAATTTTTCTACGTCTTTCTCCTCCGAGTCTATAGCATCCATTATGTTAAAGTCCATAGGCTCTGTTTCATTGTGTGTATCTCTGTTTTTTAATCCTAACCCCTCCGCAGATTCATCATTGCAAAGGATGAAGGATTCAAGATCCGTGCGTACAAAGTATAAAGGTGAATTTCAGGTTTTTCGGGGCTACTGACCAGGAATATCATTTGTGCCTCCCTATATAGTCTTCTAATTTGGCTAAAAACAGGAATTGTGGCATAAACCTCATTCATCTACATTGTTCCTTGCAGCTTGGCTCTCCATGACCTTGACAGCAACATACCATACTTAGGTGGCACATCTGCCACCACAACATCCATGACCATAAATTTTTCTGGAATTTGGGTAAGGCTTACACACAGGTCTTTGATTAGGCCCAGAAATTTTACTCTGCTAGAGTCAAATGAATATAAATCTTTATAGAGGTGGGTTATCTCTAGGCCTAGCCTTTCCATAACCACCTTAGGCATTAAGTTGTGAGATGCCCCATAATCATGATTCGCATTATGAAGGATCTTGTCATGGATATTAAGACTGATATAAAAAGGGGGCACTACCCCTTCCTGAAACTTCCCTTCTATCTTGGGACCAAAAAGAAGGGCTGGTTGATCATCACTCAAATTGACCGTGTCACTGTTCTCACCTAGATTTAATGCTTTCAAAATTTGGCCTTTATATACATCCTGAGTGGCCAACTCAGAAAGTGGGACAAAGATTTTAATTTTTTCAATCTCACTCTCCAAATTGAAAGTGGACTGGCTCTTTGAAATGTTCAACTCTGTTTTGCTAGCCACCACCTTGGTGGGAGAACCAGTGGGCTGATTCTCACTATGCACAGTGTTAGAAACTGTTCTATCAGGAGCACTAACTGCAATGCTGGTGCTACTAGTTGGTTGACTTTTTTTATCAATGTTTTGGTTGTCTTTCTCTTTGTTCTTCTCGGAACCCTCAGCTATTGATTTGTTACTTTCAGCAGTCACTTTAGAACTTTTCTCAGGCCTTTTCTTGATGGTAATCTCAGAAGCCTTTGGTTTTGAAGTGTCTATGCTATTTTTTCTTCTAAGTTCATATTGTTCTCTGACCTGCATCATGGCATTTTCAAATCCAATCCTATAATCCTCAGATTCCAATCCTTCCTCATCCCAATACGAGGGTGAGGGTTGATCTTCTTCTGTGGAACAGTTGTGGATTGAATATTCTATTTCAAACATGTTTATTTAGGTCCCCTCAGACTCTTCTATGATTCCCTCGTCTTCATCAAGGAATTTTTCTTGAAATGGGGGAATAAATTGTTGATCTGACTCTCTTTGTCTCTTGGGAGTGGTGTTGTTTCTTCTAAATTTCTAGTTCTGATTATGATTTTGGTTTCTGTTTTGATTGCTAACTGTGAAAACCATTTTTTCCATCATTTGTTGTAGCTTTTCCATGTTTTTGGATATGCGGTCATAATTGGGGTCGGATGTGGAAGCTACATTGTCATCTCTATATGTCACCCTTTTCTCAGCTCTCAATCTTGCTTTATTCTCAATCAGATTAGCCTCTACACTCACTGCTCCCTTTTGCATGTCTTCCAATGTGTTTTAATCCCTCTCCCTAAGCTGGTAGGCCATATCAACATCCAAGCCTTCAGAGTATTTCACTAGGACCATACCTTGGGAGGTTTCATGTGTGGAGGAAGAGTGTTATAAACATTGTTAAACCTTGTAGAGTAGTCTTGGACACTCTCTCTGACGTTCCTCTTAAGATTCTTGTATTCTGCTAAGATTTGGAGAGGGTTGACCTTAACTTACCATTTTTTTATGAAGGTCTGATATAAAGCGGGAAGGTCTTGGATACTATTAGGAGGTAGGAGTTTAAACCATTTTTTTACATCACCTCCTAAGATCTGGGCAAATATTCTCATTTTGACTGTATCATCATCTATTTCCATGTAGTCAAAAGAATCTTCCATCCCATCTACATGGTGCTAAGTTGTGGTGGACTCCTTTGTAGTGAAGTGTGGGATCTTTGATTGATAATCATTGGGTAAGGGTACTAGAGGCTGGGGTAAAACCAGAGGTGCATACCAGGCTACCATAATGATGTTCTGATGAGGTGAAGGGTTAACTTGAGCAGCTGGTATATGGATGATAGGGATATTATGCCCAGCAGAAGACTGATGAGTATATTTAGGGTGGCAGAGCCCCAAGTTTTGAATGAAGTGAATATCAGGGGGAGTAGATGGAGGGGTCTCTCAGTCCCTAATGTGTTTACCACTTTGAGGTGGTGAACCAAGGAGCTCAAGGTCTGGCTGGTCTAGGACACTGAATGACCTAGTTCTTGGTAAACTGTTTTGAGCGCCTAGGTCAAAAAATGGGTCTGATAGAGCTGTGAAGTCTTCCGGTGCAGGGTTAGCTCTATGGATGTGGCTAGAAATAGTTGGTCTTATAGGTGCAGGATATCTCTTGAGGATGCTCTCAGGGTTGTCAACTATTTCAGGGGGGTTTGGGTTAGGGTAAGCTCTTGTGTGAATGGTTCTTAAAGCCAGAATGTTGTTTTCAACAAAGGATCCTAACCCTGATTGTTACTTCTACTGTGGCTGATGTTGTAATGGAGGCTGGTCTCCCAGTGGAGTCTTATGCGAACCAAGATAATCAACAGGCCTACTGATCACCAGTGGAGTCTTTGATCTTTAAGGAGCTATGGAGTCGCTAGGTGGAAGGTTTAGGATGCTTCTGGAGGGTACACTATCCACCACAGTGCTTATGAGATGTCCCTTTTCAAGGACATCTTCCAAACATAGCAAACTCTAACCAGAGATTGACTGGGAGGGCTTTTACCAGATATGTCACCTCTGAAAGAGTGTGAGATCTGGAGGCTACCTGGCCCTTTCCAGACTCTATCTAAGAGTGTGGGAGAAACACAACAAATGGTGTAGAAAGTGGAATGCAAATGGAAGTGTTTCGCTACTAACCTAGCCAGAGTTTCTAGGTTTCTGAGGTTCTTGTGATGTAGTAAGATGGGAAGTACTTAGATTTTCCCCAGTGGAGTCGCCATTATGTTGGGGTTCCCATGTTTTGGCCAAATTGGCAAGACCAAAGGAAGAGACAACATCAGAACCACTTTCAGACCTCAGGATCTAGCCCTCCTAGGTCCAGAGAGGGATCTCTCTATATAAGCAAAGGTTTTATGTCTTTGAAGCTCAAATTTAAGATTTTAGGCTAGTTATAAGGCTCGGGGTTGGTTTGTTTGATGTATGTTTGGTTGTTAGGAATCAGGAAAGAAGAGTTCAGTATGAGACAAGCGTGAGAAAAGAGGATTTTAGGCAAAGGAGAGATATTCCAAGGAACATTCAAGACCATTGGGAAATGGAGTCAAGAAAGGGTTTACTTGCTAATCAACATGAAGGCTTTCAGTTGGGCTAGTCATCTAAAGCATTGGATCCTAAAGATGATAGTGTGGCATGAAATGGTAAGAGAGGAGGAAACAATAAAGATTTAGAACACAAAGTTAAAGACCTGAGATCAGAGAGAGACTTTGAACTCTCAATGCTTCAGCCTCTAGCTTGAGGGGTCTTAGACAGGTTCAATTAATTGAAAAGGATCCTAGTGAGATAGAGACAGATTTCTAGACCTCCTAGTGTTCCCAATTCATTCAATTAAATCCTAACAAGAACATCTAAGAATAGATTCATTTATTTCATACATCAGCTAACAGGAAATGACATCCACTACACTGGTTAAATTAACTAAAATCAACCCTTAGATAACACATTTAGCAGAAAACATTAAAGGCAAGGAGAGCAAAAACATAGGGTACCTAACAAGGGTAAATCCTATGCCAGATTTCTGATGCGATCCAGTAGAAATGAAATGAAATGAACTGCAAGTTAAAAACAAATACAGAGATAGAAAAACATCAGCGCTACTTTAGATCAAGATCCAAAGAAATGTGCTTGTCATATTAAAGAGCAATACCAATCAAGTACATCATTATCAATATTTGGATATTCAGTCTGAAAACATCTTCCTTAGCCTATCTTACAACTTTACACAGAGACTATGTCTCAAAAGAAAAATCTTGTAATTCTCTAATAACTGATCAACAACCTTACAATGAGTTTCTTCATGAAATTTATAGCTCAAGTGGAGCAAAGAAGGTAGATGGAAAACTAAATGCAGCATTAAAACTCAGAAGAGGAAGAGAGCCGAGGCCCTGTTCTGTTTTAAATTCTG
Organism: Pinus albicaulis; assembly: GCA_034641835.2. NCBI lineage: Eukaryota > Viridiplantae > Streptophyta > Pinopsida > Pinales > Pinaceae > Pinus > Pinus albicaulis. The sequence continues at coordinate 765,868,298 of CM076583.1, read as the reverse complement.
AGCATTTATCTCTGGTACTCTTTAGTTGAAAGAGTGGTCTTCGTCAGGCTTCCATTTACTCCAGGTATGTCTCTGATGTACTTTGGCTACAGAACTGTGGTGAACTAAACAAAAAGGTAGAATAATGATGCTAAGGTCTGCCATACTATGTAAAAAATGCTTCTAATAGCATAGGGCCATTGTCAGGGCTGGAATTTCCTAAGGAACACGGTATAGAATGGAGATAGTATGGGCACTTCGTCCTTTGTAGAAAGGACATACTGCTGATGTGAAACCCTGATAGTATTGTTTTCTGCGCGCTGGGCCTTCCATGTGATCCATGATGTCTTTGAACTGGTACCTTTGCCTTCTAAATCCCTGAAAGAGGCTCAAAATATTCTATTACGTGCCTTGAACTCTCTGCTGCTCCAGTACTGTCTTTGTTTATGCAATCTGATCTTTAATGGTGCTGGAGAGGTTTTCCAGAGTTTGAAATTTGTCCTTTGATGAAATTTATGTTGCAGACACCTTTCCGGACATTTTCCTGTAATATCGGGCTCTAAATTCAGCTTCCTTTGTGCATTGTGGCACTACAATAGTGCATATGAATCATGGCAGTTTTCCGCCTTCCTGTAACCCTGCAAAACATGAAAATGCGTTAAGAAAAAATGCATGGAGAGGGTGGTGTGGATGACTGCAAAAATGGCAACGTGGCATGGATGAAGACGATGAATATAGAGGATACTGTGGAGGAACACAGTGGATCAGCGGGAGATGCTTTGGAGGATGGCGAGGTGGAAATTTTAACGTAAAACATTAAAAATTTGACCTTTGAATGAATTATAAAGGGGACAGATGGAAAAGTGATGAGAACATGTGGAATGGGTGATGTGGCAGGACCGGTCAACGGTGGGACATGCAGTTAAATCTGGACCGTCTGATCTCAGGAGGAGATCGATGGCTGAAAATGCATCGGAGGGCGACATATGGTGGGCCAGGGGTATATTTGCCTTGGACTAATTTTCCCGCAGCTTCGTGGCGCGATCACCTTTGGATGGATGGTCGTAGATCTGACGGTGTATAGCGATATTGCACTGGGTCTTCAACTGAATTTTAACGCGCGATGGGGGGGGGGGGGGAAGCGGTTTTTGAACAGTGCACAAGACACGCATCAGGCAGTGAGTGGAATTGCTGGCTAAATGAAAATTACTGCCCACCTTTCAAAGGTGGTGAGATAGAAACTACAAGTTTATGCATATTACTTGGGTGGTGGGATCACTGGGGTGGATGAAATCTGGACCGTCGGATCAGCGGGTTGATCGGACGGCTGTGATGCGATCGAGCGGTGGAAAGGGGTGGGGACCACTGCGTGGCACTAACTGTGAAGACCATCCGATCCAAACAAATCAACGGCTGATAATGCGCCCGATACGGATCTGCGATAAGCGCCTTCCGCCTTGGTGCCTGGTCTTGGCACTGGGTCACGTGTTCGACAAGGGTGAGGGGGCTAGGGCCGAAAGGTGCTAAGCCCACGTAATGTGGAAAATGGGTTTTTGGGCCATTTTAGCGCTTTTTAAGGCTAGGAAAAGGTAACAATAGAGGGAATAAGGGGAGAATAGGCCAAACAATGGGTATGTGTAGGGGTTATAGGGGATTTTGGGAGGATTTAGAGGGTAAGAGGGGAATTTTGATAAGGGAAAAAAGGGGTTAAAATGGGGCGTTCTACAGGGATTCAAAGGGCAAATGTAGGCCTTTTGGAGCACAATTGTTTTTAATCAGTGAGACTTTTCGGATGGATACAGCAGTTAGGATCTTTACAAAAGCAGTGGACACATAGAGGCTTCAAGGATGATGTGTTTTCAAGATAAATGCATTCCTTGAAGGCTCATAAAACAAATTAGCCCCTTGCTTGCTTGTCAAGGAATTTATAGGGGGCTAATAGGTTCGAATAGCAAGTTCAGGAATTCGCAGTAAAATAAAACCGTAGTAAGAGGTTGACCACCAAAGAGTGGAAAAATAAGTATATTTTCACAAATATCTACGAGATCTTCTTTGTAACCATTGTGGTCAAGCTCCAGGAGTGGCTCGCAAGGTTGGTTGAATTTCAGAAGTGTTGGAAGGACGAGCGGGTCACACAGTGGACCCCAGAATTCATCCAATAGTTAGAGAAGGTTGATAACACCATCACTCGCATGGTAGACCACTGGGTGGACAACGTGCTAGGAGGATTCATGATAGAATTTTCCATCAATCAGTTCATCCCCTACTCTGAAGCAGAGCGAAGATTCTTCAAAGAATTTAGGGGTAAGTTTCTGAAGAATTTACCATTGTTGATTAAGATATTACTGTGCGAAAAAAGTATTCTGTGTAGCCACACCAAATGAATTACCTCTGATATGGATGGGAGTACAACACGAAGTGGAAAATACTATCAGACCAACCAAGAAGGAGGTAGATCTGTCTACAGCCCTGTAAGAGAAGCAGTTGCGCAGAGTCCTCCAACCACACCACTTTCGAACCAGCGTAGGGGTAAGAATTTACCTACACCTCCACCAACAGAAAAAAGCATGGTTGTGCACATGAATTTGCCTACCTTTAAAGGTGTGGGAGATGAAGACATGGATCAATTCTGGTTTGTCGTAGGATCGGTATGGACTGTGCAGAACATAGCTAGTGATGCGGTGAAGAGGGAAAAATTGTCCCTCTCCTTCGAAGGAATAGCTTTGGATTGGTACATGGAATACATCGGACATCATGCAAACTCAACCATTGAAGAGATCAAGAACAACCTGAAACAAGAGTTCGAGAAGCCTAAGTCCTATTCTAAAATAGTGGTCGATCTAAAGGATTTAATGCAAGGGCCTTCTGATTCTGTGTTGGAGGCTTATCAATGACTAAAGAAGGTGATGAAAGAAGGAGGATTTCAGTACGATGAGAAAAATCACATGGAATGGTTCATTACTATGTTGTTGCCTCACCTGCGCATACCTATGGGTCACCAAAATTTTGAATCACCGAAAAAAGCCCTTGAGGTCGCTATGAAGTTAGAAGTTGCACCTAGAGATGATACCCAGCTAGGCGTCCAACAGATCCAAGGACAACTAGAGGTGATGCACATGGAGATCTAGAATCTACGAAAGGAGTGAGGAGAAAAGGCTAGCCCTAAAATATGGTGCATACGATGCAAGACGAATGGTCACACCAAGGATAACTTCCCTTTGTCAACAGACTACATGCAAGCTGGGGGAACTAGTCCATTGCACCCTAGGGAAGTTGCAGGACCAAGTGGGTCGGCACTATGGTGCAATTATTGCCGCATTGCAGGGCTGCACGACACAAACCACTGTCCCCACCTTGCTGCGTACGTCCCAGAAGTAAAAAAGTAATGGTGCAAGTTCTGCAGGTCAATAGGACATGATGAACAGAATTGCCGGACATATGATTTGATGGTTGATCGAGGGAACCTATATAGCATACAGTCGGATCCGTCCTCACCAAGATCCCTCTCGAGCGCAGGGGGCTCCCTAGCAAGAGGCAAGGGAGGTGGAAGAGGTGGAAGAGTAGGTTGGGGACGAGGGAAAATAATCTGTTATAACTATGGAGAGGTAGGAAACTTTTCCAGGGACTATCCAAACCCTACAAGACAGTCCTCTCGGTATTACAGGCAGTTGGACCATGCGATTGAAGTCCAATCTTGATAGAAAAAATGCAGGAGAAGTGGCCAACACCTACGTAGAATGTGCAGAGGGTTAAGGCCGAACTACGAGACGAAGATCCAAGTGTAAATGTCATAACACACAGTGAGATGGCCACCAGAAGGCCTGGGGAGAAAACTACAACCAAGCCTTTAATCTGACCAGCAGTTATCAAACAGGAAGGTTTGGATCTAAAAAAGGAGAAAGAAACATTTGTCCCAGCTCGAAAATATTTTGCTGAGGTAGAGGCATCTACTTCATAGCTGCCTGAAGACCTCAAGGTAGATGAGGAGGTCAAACCCTTTTTACAGCCATGTATGAAACTGCTGCGCAACCCAAAGGCTGTGGAAAATATTCAGGCACTAATAGATAGTTGTGCAACACAACCTATCCTCCCTCCAGAAGTTAAGGACATACAAAAACTCTATAGATATAAGAAACACACTAGTAGGGAGATGCGGTTGACTACGTAGATCGATGATTATGAGATGGATCAGGCTATTTTGGACCTAGGGTCAGATGCGAATGTATTACCTAAACAGACTTGGCAATGAATGGGGGAACCTAAGTTGGAATGGTCCACTATCTAGCTGTGTATGGCCAATCAACAGAAGATCATATCCTTAGGAAGACTATCGAAGATTGTGCTGGATATCGCAAGGGTTAAGGTCTGGGCTGATTTTGAAGTAATTAATATTTTCGAAGATGCGGACCCCTACCTTGTGCTCCTAGGCTTGGATTGGGCCATCGATATGGGGGGCATCAATAACCTAAAGAAGAGAAGCATGTTATTCGAGAATAATGGTACAAGGATAATAGTACCATTAGATCTTGCGGAAGGTGAACGATACACAGAACTAGTGCGTGACAAAGAGGATGTCGATCACATATATAAGTTTATTGCGTGAGATGAAGATTGGATTAACCCCATGAAAGAGGGGGCACTACGCTGGGAAAAGGATAGTGAATGTTTCTCCGACTCTGATGAGGAGATAGAGAATTGGAAAAACCGATTACATGATGTCTCTGCACTGCGGTGTCTTCGTATCACGAAGACATTCCACTACATCTCCTCAGAGGTAAGAGATCTACCTTATTTCAATGGTTTTGGTAATGTTAGGGACCTTTTGCGAGCATTTTAAGCCGAGGTTCCTAGGGAATGAAGGTTATGGGCCCTTAACCTAGTGATGCATGCAACCCCTGAACAATGGTGGGAGACGCATAAGGAAGCATTCCCGGAGTGGGAGGATTTTCGGGGCATGATGCTCCTACGATTTGAGACTTCGGCGGAGGTACGGGTTAAGTTGTTCCTTGGCCCAGGGGATCCGAGTGAACACATGGTTGCATGGATGGAGGCGTGGGGCGACCAAACTACAGAGGAGTGGGTTCATTTATTCACTCACGTGTTGGTTCCAATCCCTACTTCCTGGTACCTGGATGCGGAGCTACATCAATGCACCCACCACTGGGAAAATCTGAAGAATGACTTTATAGGAACATTCGAACTGATAGGGGGTTTTGAGGCACTTGACGAAGCTCTGCAGGTGTTTGGAAAGACCGACTCTTCTGTAGTATTTGGGATGCCGACATGGGAAACGCAGATGCAGGATATTGTTAACTCCCATGGCTTGGTAAGAGAGTAAGGTGAAGATGACCTGCGGTCTGTCTCTATCCCAGAGTCAGAAGGGGAGCGCGTCATTGAAGGACCTCCACTGAAAGAAGTGGATGTCACTAAGCCTCTCAAGTTGCGTGAAGTAAACATTGGCACGAAAGAGCACCCTAAGTTGGCTAAGATTGGGGACTACTGGGATAGAATACAGTAGGCAAAGTGGTCGAACTACTTACAAAATATCAGGACTTGTTCCCTACAAAGTTTTCTAAGCTAAAGGGGATCACGAGGGAATTAGGGGTATGTATATCACTCTCAAAGCTAATGCATGGCTCATAAAGCAATGACCTTATAGGTTGAACCCCAAGCATAAGCATAAGTTCAAGGATGGGCTCGATAAAATGCTTGATGCAGGTATCATCAAACCTGTTGAACAGTCAAACTGGGTTAGTCCAATGGTGGTTCAAGAGAAAAAAACTAAGGGAGAGATTTGGATCTGTGTGGACCTACGCAATTTAAACGATGCCTGCGTTCATGATCCATTCCCAACGCCATTCTCAAATGAAATATTAGACAGCGTGGGAGGACAAGAATCATACTCCTTCACAGACGGGTTCTCAGGATACCATCAGATAAGAATCGCAACTGAGGACTGTAGCAAAACCACATTTTCCACTGAGTGGGGATATTTTCAATATACAGTCATGTCGTTTGGACTCAAAAATTTCCCTGCTATCTTCCCGCGGGTCGTTGTCGAAGTGTTCAAAGAATTCATTCATAAGTTCCTCGAAGTGTATTTCGATGATTAGACTGTCTTCAGCCTAGTCAAAGCACACATATCAAACCTACGCATGATGTTGGATGCCTGCCGAAAACACCAGATTTCCATAAATATCAAAAAGTGTATCTTCTACATACCCTTCGGAATCTTGCTCGGCCACATAGTTTTTTGGCAAGGACTAATGGTAGATCCTGCCAAAATCACAATTATCATAAAATTTCCAGTACCAACCACGGAGAAACAGCTGCGTTTGATCCTTGGACACATAGGCTACTGCAGGGAATTCATTCAAGGCTATGCACTGATTATTTCCCCTATGGAAAAATTACTCAAGAAGGATGTTTCATTCTTTTGGAATGACGAATGTCAAAAGAGCTTCAAGCTACTAAAAGAAAAGATGGTCTAGGCACCTATTCTCATCTTTCCGGATTGGGAGAAGGTATTTCATGTTCACGTCGATGCGTCGGGCATTGCTCTCGGGGTTGTCCTTACACAGCCAGGAGAAGGAGATATTGACCATCCGGTTACCTTTGCAAGTAGGAAGCTCTTTGGTGCAGAATGCAACTACTTCACCATAGAGCAGGAGGGATTGGCCATGGTTTACGCATTGCAAAGATATCGACATTACTTGTTAGGAGGACACTTCAAAATGTTCACAAACCATTCAGCTTTAAAGTACCTGGTCAATAAGCCTGTGTTGGGGAGGGGAATATGTCAATGGCTACTGATATTTCAGGAGTATGACTTTGAAATCATAGTCAAGCCGGAAAATTTGAATGCTGGGCCAAACCACTTGTCCCAAATAGAGAGTGGCGAGGAGCCAACTGACCTGGAATCCAGATTGCCTGATGCGCAACTATTTTCTATCAAGGTAGTAGATGCACACTTCACTGATATCATTCAGTTCTTGACTACTGGGATGGCACCTCCAGAGTAATTTGTACAGCAGAGGAAAGTGTTAGTCACCCAGGCAGCAGACTTTACCATTATTGCAGGTCAATTATATAAGATGGGGGTAGATGAAGTATTGCGGCGATATGTTTTGGAGCACGAAAGGCATGCTATCTTAGCAGAAGCTCATGACGAAGTAGTAGGAGGTTAGTACGCAGGGAAATCAATGGTGCAAAAGATCTTGAGGGCTGGGATATGGTGGCCAACCCTGCATACTAACGCCCACGACTATTGTAAAGCTTGCGATATGTGCCAACGAACAGGGAGGCCATCCCGCAGAGATGAAATTCCCCTTCAACCAAAAATGTCTCTATAAGCATTTGATAAGTGGGCTATCAATTTCATCAGGCCTATCAACCCACCAGGAAAGAAGACGGGTGCATGCTACATTATTACGGCCACCGATTATGTAACTAGGTGGGTGGAATCACAAGCAGTAAAGAATTTTACTATGGATATCGCTGCGTATTTCATCTTTGAACAAATCTTGACTAGATTCAGATGTCCGAAGATTCTCATGAGTGACAGAGGTATGCACTTTTTTAATGAAACAATCTGAGCTTTGACCAAGGAGTTCCGGATCCATCATGTGAAGAGCATGCCATATCACCCCCAGGCCAACGGCATGGTTGAAGCTTTTAATAAAATCTTGCAGCAAGCATTGACCAAGGTATGCAATGTTGATCGCAATGATTGGGACGTGTGCATCTCATTAGTCCTCTGGGCCTATCAAACAACCTGCAAGAAGTTAAAAGGAAAAACCCCATTCAGGATGGTTTATGGTATATTGTTCCCATTCTACGTATCGCAGCATTTACAACATGGCAGAACTAGACATCATGGAGGAGCGATTAGCGCAACTTATGGCTTTGGAGGAAGATCGGTTTATTGTGAATTTCCATTAGCAAGTCCAGAAGGCCCACGATAAAGCATAACATGACCAGCGCATTCACCAGAAGAAATTCGAGGAAGGAAAATTTGTCCTCTTATATGATAGCCAGTTTTCAAAGCATCTCGGGAAGTTCCAGCAACATTGGCTTGGTCCCTACACAATTAAGGAGATCATGGATGGCGAAGCAGTTAGGCTTTCTACCCTACACGGAGATATGCTCCCAGGCTAAATCAATGGTAGCCAGCTCAAACCGTATCGGATCAAATGACTCTATGGCCGGAGTAGCCATACAGACGCAGGTGGAGGCCCCACCACCACAGTGACTTGGGACGAGTCACAAGATTGTGTTGGGGGACCATTGGAATAGGATCTCCTACAAAAGCTGCAAATCTGGTCCATTTTGTATATTTTTTATTATATTTAGTCTAACACAGGGGTTTTGGGGTGGGTCAAAGCCCCTAATGCTTTGTAAGTGGGTCAAGGGTATACCAAGAGTCCACAAACCACGGTTTGTAGACTATTGGATGCGTAGGCTAAAGTAGTATAAGTAATTGAACCTTTTTTGAGTTGTAAGGCAAACAATGAACTAAGATTGGTGCGAATCGCGAATTAGTAGATCTGTTTTGGGTTTTTGGGGAAAGGACTCCTGCTGGCTATGTGTGCGGAGATCCTCAGTCCTGCTGTGTGCAAACCCTGCTGCTGTGTGCGCAGGTTGGGCTTTGGGTATTGTAAAAGGATCTGAAGGATTAATGAAAGTGGAAGGTTGTTGGACTCTATGATATATGCTATGTTATGCATGATTCTATGTTGAGCTCCGCAAGTAACTATGTTAAGTACTTATGCTGCATTGACAATTGATCTGAATCTGCTTGTTAGACTATATGCAAGAATAGCTTTCATATTTGCTTTATTGTCATATATCTGTTATTTATTGTGATTATATATGGTATTGCGCACGTGGATGCGAAGGGAATGGTAGATCTGGGTTCTGTAATATGCGATCTGATATTTGTGAAGTCAAATGCAACTCTGCCTGACTTACCTACCCTCTCCTAGGGTGTGGAAACGTGGTTCTAGCACCATCCCATACTGCTTCGGGTGAGACTTTGGCCTGCGGAAGCAGGTCACTGCCGAAAGGGCCAGTAGTATAGGGGTTTGTTGGAAAAACTTAACCTCTGAACCTGGGTTAGGACCCCTCGAGCCAACAACATGGTTTTCAGAAGTTGATGAAAAATCTAGTGTTGTGGAGCTTGTGGATGATTTGCCTTGGTTGATATTGATGAAGGCTTGCTTGCAGGATTCCTAAGTTTAGTTATTGGTGAAGTATCTCTTATTTTTTCATGTTTTTCTTGTTTTTCATATGTCCATATTTCTATATTGAAATAGCTCAGAAGAGTATAGGATGAGAAATGTTGTTAGAGGCACCTCAGTCCTCCTGTTTTCTATTGTCTTCATGTTTTCTTCTGCTGGATTAGTTTAAGGAATTCTTAGTTGCTCTTTAGGCCCACCTAAGCTTGTCTATTTCATTATTGGATTAATATGCTAGTTTACAAACATGATTCAGGGTAAGCCCTGCTTGTTTTATGCTATCTAAACTCTGCCTTCAAATCTCTCTTTGATGTATTGATTGATTAGGTTAAGCCAAAGAGGTCTTGTTTCAATCTTGCCCTTTGTATATTTTTATCAGTTTGCCTAAAAGTTATTTGTAGTTTAATAAATGATGTTTAGGCGTTCCCTCTTCATTTGTTAATGCTATTTGTCTCTTATATGTTTTCAAATCTTGAAAGTAGAATCATTGAAGTTAGATAAGTTGCCTTACTTCATTTACTCCACTAGATTGTATATCTTGAATGTGTATTTGTTTAAAAGTATTGTTATTGATTAAATAGTGTGCCCTATCTCATAACTAGTATCTTTTTCTTATCAGTATTTAAGATCTCTCTGTTCATAGGTATTTGAAAAAATATTCTTAACTGTCCTTTTCCCTACCTTGGTTCCCAAAATTAATGTCCATTTCACCTCATACATAAACTTTAAAGATCTATTAACTACACTAGATTTGCCCTGTGATGTACCCCGATTCATTATCGAGATATCAATGACTTCATAGACTCCATAGCCCAATTGATTTAATAACCTCTCACTCCACCTATCCCACTTAATCATCTTACCCCAACCAAAACAAACAACAAACCTACACTTAACAAGTTCACATCCTTCGCATAATACAGAAAGCCCTCTCTGAGTCCAGGAAGGCTAGGTCCTAAGTCTCCAAAGACTGGACTGATGTTACCCTATCATTTGGTTTACTAATCTTCCAAATCACGGGACACTAAAATAATGGCGATCATGGTCAGACCTTCTGAGTAAGTCACAAGCTGAACATTTTGTATCCATTGATTCATTGCCACCTCATCACCATCACTAACATAATGGTGATCACGATGTGACCTTTTGAGTTAGTGACAATCTAAGTACCCCTTAGGACTCCAAAATTCCTTGATTAAACATTATCATATGATTTATAGCTACTTCATCGCTATCACTAACACAATGGTGATCATGATGCAAACTCTGATGTCAGTGACAATCTAAGTATCCTTAGGACTTCATAAACCTTCACCAAATCATATAGAACTCAAGTTAATAGCCAAAGAGTAGAATCTAGTTGTTTCACCATCCTAGCAAAACGATGACTCAGTTATAGGACACTCTCACAAACCTTAGGGCTATGTATAAGATCTCAGAAAACCCCAAAACATTCCTAGATTGGCTTCTTGTCAGTATTGGTGGTGGACCATAGACACATATCTTAAAAACAACTAAAAATACCACTTGGTGACTCCACTAGCCTCTAGTAGGCCTTCTAAATTTACTAGGGTCCATAGACTCCTATGGGATTGTGTCGAATCAACCCTAAGAAGTCTTGAATCCTAGTCACACACTGTGTGCGTTTAGCAAGCACAAAAAGAAGTAAAACTTTCAAAAAAGTTCAAAAACTTTCAACCTCTCTAAATTTTGAGTTTGAAATCTGGCTTCGCAAAGAATCAATAATAGATCTCATCCAAACCCGAGCCCTCCCACTATAGTTGATGACCCAGAAAAGATTTTGTGGCAAATATCTGAAACTAGAAAATTAGCTACTAATAGGCCCATTCATCAAGCAAACTTTGTACCTAAACATCTTACAGCCTTGCAAGATCCCCAGTTTGACTTACACCATATGAGAAACCTTTTTAGAACCACTTCATAGAGTAGAATTGACCAAATCGATCTTGAGCCCATAGAATTGCAGCAGAGTCTTAGCGGAGAAGATTCTCCTTCCACGCCACCTGATTTCCAAATTCTCCACCACTTTGGCTCTTTTCACCCCAAATCTACTCAGAATCAGTTTTCTGGTCCAAGTACTTCTGCCACACCCATTTGCCCCTCCACTGTGCAAGCCGCTACATCTCATATCACAAATCCTCCGCTTGTAAATCCACCATTAGCTCCCATCATGGAAGCTTGGTATGCCCCCCTGGTTTTACCACAACCATTAATACCTTTTCCAAATGATTACCAATCCATAATCCCACACTTCACCGAGGCAGAATCTACCACTTCCCAATAGCATGTAGATAGAACGAATGATGCTTTTGACTATATGGAATTAGAAGAGGAAACCATGAAGATGAGGATGTTTTCCCAAAGCCTAGGAGGAGAAGCTAAGAAATGGTTCAAAATCCTAACTCCCAACAACATACATGATCTACCTTCCCTTTACCAAACTTTCATAAACAAATGGGAGATTAAGAAAAACCCTCTCTAGATCCTCTTAGAATACAGCAATCTTAAAAGAAACACAAGGGAAAGTGTCCAAGACTATTGCACCAGGTTCAATAGTGTTTATAATGCACTACCGCCAAACGTGAAACCCCCACTAGGCCTAGCCTTAGCTGAATTCCCGGAAGGTTTTCACCCCGACATTGCCTATCAGCTAAGAGAAAAAGAGTCCCTAACCTTAGAATACATGCAAAAGGGAGCTATAAGTGTAGAGGCCAACTTAATTGAAAAGAGAGCTAAGCTCAGATCAGAAAAGAGGGTAACACACAAAGATGACACCATGCCCTAAAACTCTTCATCTGATTCCAAGATTGGAAACCTACTTAGAACCATGGAAAGAATGATGGAGAGAATAAGCATAAATGAAAGAGAACCCCCTAGGGACAACCAACCAAATCCCCAAAACGGAAACCAGAATCAAAACTTTAGAAGAGACCCACCCCAAATCAGACAAAGGGAAAATGATCAACAAATTAGGCCACCCTTCCAAGATAATTATGTTGATAAAGGGGAAAGAGATATTGAACAACCAGATGAAAATCATCTAAAATTAATAGGCTCTAATAGTGAGGGTGATGTTTTTCTCACAGAAGAATAACAAGGTTTTTTCTCCTCAAACCAATATGAAACAAGTTATGAATATTCCGAAGACCATGAATTGGGATTAGAAAAATCCATAATGGAATTCCATAGGCAATATGATATTAGGATTAATAAAAACCAAGACAACTCCAGGAAAAACAACACAAACACTGCTGTTAAGAAAAACTCTGAAAAAAATCTTAAAAGAACATCAGACAATACCAACACCATGGCTAAGAAAACTGATCCTATCAAAGACAAAACTAGCCAACCAAGTGGTGACAAAAGTTGTCCTAGTACCTCTATTAATGGCACTGAGAAAACACTGTTGACCAAAGTCCCGAATCAAAATCAGCAAATTAAAAACGTAGAAAAATTTATGGCTCATAAAACTGATGTAAATATGTATAAAACCCAAGTACCTTTCAGTTTTCAAGGAGAGATCGCTAAAATTAAAATAACCATACCTCTCACTGAACTGGTAGCTCAGGATATGTATAGGTCCCAAGTTATGAAAGTTATAAACATAGGAAATGATACCAATACCCTGAATTTGACAGATGACAAACCAGAGTTGTTGTTTGGACCTGAAGTAGATGGAAAATACCAAGAAGGAGCCATTCCCCCTTTCTATGTTAGCCTAAACATACATGAAAAAATCCTACATAATGCCATGTTAGACTCTGGTGCCTCTCACAACCTCATGCCAAAGGTAGTGATGGAAAAATTAGGCCTAGAAATAACTAGCCCCTACAAATATTTGTATTCCTTCAATTCAAGCAAAGTTAAGTGCTTGGGCCTAATCAAGGATTTAGGTGTAAATTTGACACAAATCCCTGCTAAGAGCCTATTCATGGACATAGTAGTGGCTGACATTCCCCCCAAGTATGGCATGATTTTGTCCCGATCTTGGGGAGCCAAGCTTTTGGGAAATCTCCAACTTGACATGTCTTATGCTACCATCCCAATTTTTAACCAAACAAGGAGACTCTACTGGGAATATCACATGAAGTATATGGTAAGTAGCCTAGATAGACCAAACAACACCCCTATCTATTCCATTCATTCGGACTTAGACTCATTCATCTTGTATAATTAAAATAACCTTGATGAACAAGTGAATGAAAATGACAAAGATCTAGGCACACTACAACAGTCAAACCCACCTCTTGTAAATATTCCATTTACTCCCATCATGGCAGTATGGTATGCCCCCTTAGTACTACCCCAACCTGTGGTTCCTCTACCAAATGATTACCAATCCAGAATTCCCCACTTCACCGAAACTGAATCTACTATTGCCCAACAACATGTAGACATGATGCTTGATGCCTTTGACCTCATGGAATTTGAAGAAGAAACCATAGAAATGAGGATCTTTGCCCGAAGCTTAAGAGGAGAAGCCAAAAAATGGTTTAAAATCTTAACTCCTAGCAACATACATAATCTCCCTTCTCTATACCGGGCATTCGTGAACGAGTGGGAAAATAATAAAAACCCTCCCCAACCCTCACAAAACTACAACATCCCTGAAAAACCACATGATAAATTTAAACTTGGTTTTTTGCAAACTAAAAATAAAATTTCAGGAATAAAAATCAGTTTACAATATGAATCAGGTTGCTCAAAGGGAGGACAAATCTCAGAAACACAGCTACTCCCTTTTCCCAATCTAGAAGAGCTAAAATACTCTCACATAATAGAAAACTTTGGGAACCTAAATCAAAAGATTTTGATGTTTTTACCTTATATAGACACCTCGTTATCAGAAATATTTGTCCCCCCAAAAAAATTTTTGACTCTCATTGATGTCGCTATGAATCCCAAAGGGATGTCTGTTGAAACTGATATAGAGACATATAATGTAGGCAGCCTAGGAAGGCCCAAAATGATTAGGTTGTCCAAAAAGTTTTCATTACACACAAAATTGAAATACATAAGATTATGCAAGAAGTCTTAGGACACTCTTGTATATAGGAGTAAAAGCTTAAAGACTCATAACATAGACATTGTTTCTACAGGGTCTTCTCTCAAGAAAGACTATGAGAACCTTAGGAAAATTGTGTCACTTAGAAAGAAGACAAAAGGACATAGGCTTTGTGTAGACTTTAGATACCTAGAACAACCCTTCCTAAAGGATAAATACCTTTTTTCCGAGATAGATCATGCTTTACAGAGGGTAGGGTTTTCTTACCAGATAGCATTGCATGATAGTGCTTCAGGTTACCATCAGATGATACCACTTTAGATCAATCAGCTTAAAGACTTATTCAAGTTTCCTGAGAACAATTACATATTTAACCAAATGCTTCCTAGGCTAAAGAATGCTGAAGACACCTTCCGAATAAATATGGCTCCTATTTGCAAATTTTTCACTATGGAATACATTGATGACATCATCATTTGTTTCAAAGATGATAAAGAATAATTTTTCTACCTAAGGAAGATCTTTGACAGAAACAAATTTGGGGAGCAAGAATCAAAGAAGAAACACCAAGGAGAACATGGATTGTTTGAGAATTCCTGAAAAAAATCCTTATACCACATTTTCAAATGAAGGTAACTATGGCTTAGCTTTATAAGAGCTGAATGGCCAAAGAATGTTAGGAGATCCTTTTGAAGACAGGATGCTCAAACACCATTACTATCAAGATCCTTAGTTTTAAATTTTCACTCTTTATACATACCATTGTGTGAAGAAAGGGCCACAAAGAGAAAAACACAAAAACATAGAAAAGAATAGAAAAGCGAGCAGATTCAAAACAAGGTACAACCCCATAACCAAAAAATAGTAGTTCTGAAAGTGTGCAATCCTAAATGCCACTACTAGTGAAAAAAGAATGTCTTGTTTAGTCATCTAGCCTAATCATGGCTGAACATGTTTTAAATTCATAGTTGATAAGTTAGTGAAAGAATGTTGGTCAAATCATTGAAGCTTGACTTATCGAAGAGAATAGATTAGGAATGAAAAATACTAGTTCCACAAGCTCAAATCTGAACCAAAGAGAAGGATAACGATGATTAGAAAATGATGAAACATAACCCTCACACCTTCTAGTTTTGTTTGCTTATGAAAATAAAGTTTGTGTGCATTTTTTCTTGATGCCACAACTCATGATGAATCAGATTGTCTAATCCTAGTTCAATTAATGCTTTAAATTTCTTGTCAAAATATCCTAGAGAATGAAGTTTTCCATACTGCTTAATCTTGACAGTCAAATAGACTAGGTAGAGAATAAGAATATTTCACTAGCATAATATGAACTCTTGGAAGAAATAAGTGTAGAAGTAGATATTTTATTTCTTCGCTTTCAAAAAGAAAAGATGTCAATGGGTTTTCTAGTTCAAATGCACCTAAGGAAGACAAAATGTTAGGAAAGTAGGTTGGGTAGGTAGAGGTGAATTTGACCTAATCATGCTTTCATATTATCAAAATCACTACTTCAGGGAATCAGAAACAAAATAAAAGAAGAAAATCCACCCAATGGATGAGGCACTAGTCTTCATAAACCAAGAGATCTGAAATTCTGGACACCTCCTGAAAAAGAGCTGCCCTCCCCAAGTGCAGCCCCTGTTATTCATCAATATTTTTTACCTGTTTAGATGACTAAATACTTGTTCAATATTTCTAAAAACAAAATTCATAGAAATCTTGTGAGTTCTAGAAATCTCACTGCCTTCATTATCCTTAGGATAAATTTTTCAATATCCTGCTACTCTGTCAAGGCATGGCCATCTTATCACTGCCCGAAGACCAAATCATGGATTGATGTCCCTTACTCTCACTATGTTTGCCACCTCTACCTTTAACACTTTGTTTTTGTTTACCTAAGCCCTCTATTCTCACACCTTGGTTTGCCAAGTAACCCAAAAATTTCCCCCTACTCACCAAGTGCCTCAAGCAATGGTGATTTTAATTTCCCTTTCTAAGCTCTTTAGATAAATCAAAGTTTTTATTTCTCTAGGATGGAAATGCATAAAACTGTGTCAAAACCCTGTCTTCACCTCCAAACCCTGATTCAAGCTTTTCAGTCAAAGGCATATTCCAAAGGACATCCCAATAAGTCATATAGGGTCTCCTAGGTTATGCATTGTCATAATTTCTAAATTTATTATTTCTACAAATATTCAAAGGTGAAGTCAAGTGAAAACAAGGGTGAACTTATCATTATCCAAAGGCATCAAAGGCCTCCTAAGGTATCTCCCTGAACAAGCATCAAAGCCTGCAAAAGAACAATATACCTATGATAAAGCGTTTCTACAGGAATGCTCTATAATAATTATCAACAGAGGAAAGACAGAGGAAAAAGCTAAAAAACCCCTCAAAGGTCATCCACAGCAAGAGAAAAGAAAAGACCTAAGTCCATAAAGAGGATCATGGTTTCATAATAAATTTTTTATAAAGTTCTGCCCAGAAAAGAGCCCATGCATTAGGTCCTGAAGACAATGGCACATGAGCACAAGTGTACACAAATCAAAGATTCAATGTAATATTCCAAAATTTGCATGTAGCAAATTGGAATTTTAATTTTTGCTTATTTCATCTACGAGGTGATTAAAATGGGTAAAAGGCCCATGAGTAGGAATAAGATCCTTCATAGTGTGAAAAGGATCATTGGAGCAGCTTATTTTTCACCTTCCAGTGTGAAAAGGGGCAATTTTCATGAGGACAAGGTCAAGTTTGACCAAGTCAATAGCGTTGCCTAAGAGGTGTAGCTTTCTTGGGAAGACAACGCAGTTTTGGAGGGAGAAAGATTATTTGTGGAATAAACCATAATGTGTGGGGTCCAAGGCAAATATGCATTCACTTGCATAAAAGGAGGAAGAGGCAGCTATAGTGAGATATCTTCGAGCATATGATTTTAGTATGAAGACTAATTTGCATACTCCGGCTGGTCAACTGAGTTGCAATTCTTTTTAGCACGAGGAATTCCTATTTAGAATTTCCTCTCCTTCTTGAGAGGCCTCTTGAAGGATTGCACTTCATCTTCTCCACATCTTGGCTCAAGGCCAAAGCCATTATTCAGTCACTGCATTATTTCTACTGAAGTATAACGTAGTGTTGTTGGGTGTTGCAGTGGAGGGTTCCACAACACTTCTCTTTGGCTCATATTTTAGAGGAGGGAGTTCCTATTCATCTGGGAGGTTATTGAAAGGTATTTTAGAGCTGATTTTCACATCTTGGCATCAAGGCCAACATCTCCCATCATAGACAGCACAGTCCATCCTTAACACTGCGTTATTCCAGTACACATTTGCAGTGAGAGGTTGCACCAGCTTCTTGGAGGGAAAGATCTTCAGTGCCGGGATTAGCCTTGCATTGAGAGATCCACTGGAGGAGGTTTATTTCATATTGAGCATCATATTCATCCATCTCCATGTATTTCTAGTATTGAGTTGCAGCTGCTACCAAGCAACTCCGGCATTTCTGTAGATTTTCCATTTGTACATGTATTTTAGACAATCCTTCTAAGGATTGTGCATTATTGTTGTATTAGTGTTTTCACGAGTAGAGAGCTTTCTCCCCCTCATTTGAGCTGATATTGTCATATCATCTTATTCTCATTTTGTATGCAGCAATATCTCCTAGAAACTGTGTTATTTTAGCCAGGGCTTTTCATATGTAGCAGTGCTCTTGCATTTTCTTGTATATGATCTATTGAGGCTTCCATTGCCTAGTTGGAGTGATTGATTCCTCCACACATTTTATAAATTTACTGCTATATCAGATATTTTTTGGATATATGTTTCTTCATGTGGTCATAGCTATAAAATAACATTTTCATTCCATTACTTGTGCTTACAATTGTTGCAGTCCCTCATCGGGCATTTTCTGAGGACATCTAGTAGTGGGAGATCTATTTAACCACTCTAGAAGGATTTGTTTGGAGCCATATCTTGGATTCAAGTCTTAGATGCATTGATCTCAGGGATCCAGGTCTTGCTATCAAATCCTTCTGCCTCCATTTCTGGAAAATGCGTTTTTCCAGCCATGGATTGCTATCCATTCAATATTGGGAATATTACAGTGGTATCAAAGCTACTTTCTTGGCTCAACCTATGAGTCTAAGCCCAAGAAGATCAGAAGATTGAAGAGGATGGGATTTATCTCATCATATTTAAGATCCATGAAGAACCTCCCCAAGGAGAATATGCAGAAAGAAGAGGAAGAACCCTGCACTTCCTATTCTCATCAAGGAGACAAAGAAATGATCAGGAAAAAGACTCCATATTTTGGAGAAGAAAAAAGGGATAAGCTTGCAAATATTCTTCCTAAATTTGTACATATGATTCATGAAGAGTTCAAGGAGATCCAGAGGAAATATGGAGAATCTCCTAGAGGGTTTGATTCAAGATCAAAATCTAGATTGGAGAAGTGTGAGCATGCAGCTACACATCCTAATACTCAGCGCAATCACATGCCCAGGATTGCCGGAAGAGAGATGGGAAGAGAAGAAGAGGTTTCCAAGAGGGAGACCCTTAGTGATTTCTTGAAGGAGTATGAGTCTCAAGCTTAGAAATTCATAGATCATCTCAATTTTTTAGAGTTTTTCAAGATGACGGTGAAGGAAAAAGAGCAGTAGAATAGATTTCATCTATCTACCTTTGAGGGTTCACCTGTATGTTCAGCTAAAGCTTGGGTGGAAGAGTTAGACACTTTCTTGCAGCAGCACAAAATGTCAGAGGATGAAGCCATCAAAGTTGCAGTGCTGCATTTGAGAGGTAAGGCTTTTTCCTGGTGGATCTTTGAATCTTTTTCTTTGAGAAGTGTAAACATTGCATCCTATTCTAAATTCACTAAGGCATTAGTGAAAATATTTGATAAAGAGATTCATGAGACACACATGGTGGAAGTAAATAAGAAAAATCAAGCAAAACCCTTGCATGAAAACTTGCACCATACTTTACCGGGAGAGGAATTTTCATCTCACACTTTTAAGTAGGAGAGCATGGAGGTCTCTTTTTCAAAAAGGGATCCAATTATTAGAGGGTTTCCCGTGCATGTTGCAGAGATTGAGGGCAACAGTGTTGTTAGATCTAGAGTTGATCTAGCACCTCATATAGAGGGAGGAGGATCTCTTGCTCCAAGGAGAGGGATGCTTGCATCTTTGCAAGAAAGTCCCCAGGATCTCATGTATGGAGATCAAGGCACAACTCATGTTTTACCTATGCCATTGATGAGGAGGTGTGAAACCATGGAGCCACAAGGAGGGAGTAGGGAGAAGACACAGCATCATGAGATGACGAGTACACATCCCTATCCATTTATGGAGGTTGATGCACCTAAGAGGGTGATTGGATTGCGCAGTGGAAGCATGGAGAGCCTTCTCCATTCATATGTTCAGTCATCTCTTGATGATGATGTCTCATTGCATGGAGACATTTTTTCACGGGGACCACTGGATCAACAAAGGAGGATGGATTATTCACATGTTGGGGCACTAATCATTGATTTCAGGAGGTTGGAGACCTGGAGAGAGCTCTATACAACACTGGTATTCTGGGGTAGACACAAGGAGAGAGAGAGCATTCTCTCAACATCAGCATCACCCACTTCCATTTTAGATTCTGCGCTGTGGCAGAAGCAGTAGGGGAAGGATAGTAGCCTTCCGACTTGCATCTTTGACATAGGAGATGTCAAAGGAGAGGGCAGCCATATGACAAATGTTCCTCATGAGAGATCATCAACGTTGTCACTATGGAGGATAGATCCATATTGGAGCTCCCAGCTGTTGGTGGATTATTCCAAGGATCTTCATACTTGCATGATCTTAGATGGCCAATTGCACTTACAAGAGTATTCAGTTAGAGATGGGGTCATCTTTTATCATGGTAGGATCTTCTTTCCTAGAGCTTCCAAGCTCAAGGAGAATTTTCTACAAGCAGCTCAGGAGGATTTCATTTTCAGTCCCACTTGTTCTATGAGAGCATACCACACCATCATGGAGGGGTATTTTTAGATGGGCTTTGAGGAGGAGATATATCAGCATATGAGCAGATGCATAGATCACATAGAGATGGAGGAGAGACATGACTCTTTAAGAGAGTTAGCACAACCACCTATTTTCCCTTTGGAGATAAGAGGAGACTCACTTATGAGCCACTCCACTTGTATGAGCAGGAGATATGGTAAGGGTATTCATTCTTGTTTGCATGATTATTTGTATGATGTATGTATGCATCCCTTAACCATACATGTCCAGGATGATGCTCCAAGGAGGAGCATTCTTTTTTCTAGACCACATGGTTTAGATGGGGCCATAAGCATGATTGATGGCCATTCCCTAGGAGGATTTGGGGAAGAGATACATTATGGAGGACATGCTCATTGTACACCTTAATTTATTCAATTCCTCCATAATTATGAGAATATTGGAGCAACAGGAAAGTGGTTGAGAAGCCACACGTTTTATCAGTCTCTATTGCAGTTGAGGTTCAAGCTGAACTGGTTGCACTTGAGGGACCATTTTCCTTCTCATTTGTTGCATATGGCAACAATTATGATTCTCATTTTTTCTCCCTATGGCTCTATTGTTTCTATTTTTATGAAGAGCATGTTTGGGAGAGAGACACATGGGATGGATGTGTCCTTTGAGGGAGGAATTCCTCACACTTTTTGCACTACATGTTCTGAGGGGAGCATGGGATATGGTATGGTCACCTTGACATCACATTTTTTTCCTTATGAGGTGATCCATATGGTGGATGTGATGCCATATAATGATGACTTCCAACTCATCATATATGGAATGATTTGGGCCAACTTGATTTGCAGCGTTGGAGGAGAGATATTTGGTGGTCTAGTCCTCATTTTTCCATTTGAGGGAAAAATTATTGTAGCCCATGGATAGCCAACACTCTACACTTATCATAAGTGGAGAGATGGACAGCATGGGGTAGGCTCCATTATCTACCATGAGCAGATTTTCATCCCACCTACTTTGCTGGAGCCCAAGGTGGATGACAGCTTTCAGGAGTTGCCTAGTTGGAAGGTGACTCATTTTGCAAGGCTCATAGCTTGGAGATGGAGGATCCATATGGGAAGAATATTTCCCATTTTATTTCAGATCCCATTCTTTAAGGGGACCTCTAGACATCACTTTGCTATCCTCTTAAGTATTTGACTTTTACATAATGATGGCTTGATAGCTGACTTGCATGCTGAGGAGGAGAAATTTGGAGATTTGATTGATGAGATAGAATCACTTTCCTTGGAGGAGATAATCATATATGGATGCTACAGGGAGAGGAGAAGAAAACTCAGTCTATCCTTGCTTTGTCTTGAGGACAAGAAATCTTTGAGAGGGGATGACAATAATATTCCAAAATTTGCATGCAGCAAATTGGAATATTAATTTTTGCTTATTTCATCTAGGAGGTGAATAAAATGGGTAAAAGGCCCATGAGTAGGAATAATATCCTTCATAATGTGAAAAGGATCATTGGAGCAGCTCATTTTTCACCTTCTAGTGTGAAAAAGGGGAAATTTTCATGAGGACAAGGTCAAGTTTGACCAAGTCAACAGTGTTGCCTAAGAGGTGTAGCTTGCTTGGGAAGACAACACAATTTTGGAGGGAGAAAGATTATTTGTGGAAGAAACCCTAATGTTTGGGATCCAGTGCAAAGAGGCATTCACTCACATAAAAAGAGGAAGAGGCAGCCATAATGAGATATCTTTGATCATATGATTTTAGTCTGAAGACTAATTTGCATACTCTGATTGTTCAGCTGAGTTGCAGTGCTGCTTTGCATGAGGGATTCATGTTTAGGATTTCCTATCCTTCTTGAGAGGCCTCTTCAAGGATTTCACTTCATCTTATCCACATCTTGGCTCAAGGCCAAAGCCATTATTCAGTCTCTGCGTTATTTCTGCTGAAGTATAACGTAGTGTTGCTGGGTGTTGCAGTGGAGGGTTCCACAACACTTCTCTTTGGCTCATATTTCAGAGGAGGGAGTTCCTATTCCTCCAGGAGGTTATTGAAAGGGATTTTAGAGATTATTTGCACATTTTGGCATCAAGGCCAACATATCCCATCATAGACAGCACAGTCCATCCTTAAGACTACATTATTCCAGTACACATTTGCAGTGAGAGGTTGCACCAGCTTCTTGGAGGGCAAGATGTTCAGTGCCAGGATCAGCCTTGCATTGAGAGATCCATTGGAGGATTTTTATTTCATATTGAGCATCATCTTCATCCATCTCCATGTATTTCTAGTATTGATTTGCAACGCTTCCCAGCAACTATGGCATTTTTGCATATTTGCCATTTGTACATGTATTGTAGCCAATCCTTCGAAGGATTGTGCATTATTGTTGTATTAGTATTTTTAGGGGTTGAGAGCTTGCTCCCCCTCATTTCTTTGAGCTGATATTGTCATATCATCCTATTCTCATTTTGTATGCAGCAATATCTCCTATAAACTGCGTTATTTTAGCCAAGGCTTTTCATATTTAGCAGTGCTCTTGCATTTTCTTGTATATGCTCTATTGAGGCTTCCATTGCCTAGCTGGAGTGATTGATTCCTCCACACATTGTATACATTTGCTGCTATATCAGATATTTTTTGGCTATATGTTTTTTCATTTGTTCACAACTATAAAATAACGTTGTCATTCCATTACTTGTGCTTACAATTGTTGCAGTCCCTCATCAGGCATTTTCTAAGGACATCTAGTAGTGGGAGATCTGTTTAACCACTCTATAAGGATTTCTTTGGAACCATCACTTGGATTCTGGTCTTAGATGCATTTATCTAAGGGATCCAGTTCTTGGTATCAAATCCTTTTGCCTCCATTTCTGGAAAATGTGTTTTTCCAACCATGGATTGCTAGCCATTCTAGATTGGGAATATTACATTCAATAAACAAGAAGCTAGAGTGAAAATCCTCCTTGGTGACTACAAGTAGAGATAAGAAGATGATGTCAGGGAATAATTTCTAAAGTTTGTTAAGAAACCATTATTTTGCTACACCAAAGGGAAATATTGAAAGGGTATTAGTATAAAGGAGGCCAAACTCTAATTTACAGTAAATTAGCCATGCCAAAGGAAAAAAAGGACAAATATGCATAGGTTAAATATGTAAAAGTGGAGAAACCAAGCAAAATAACCAGTTTTCCAAGGGTTTGAAAAAAGTGCCAAGCTCCAAAAGAAATGAGAGGATAAAAAAAACATTGTTTTTTGACACTACTTGCAAAAGGAAAAAGAGCATATTAGAAAAAGGGAGAACCACACCATAAACCTTAGTAAAATGGGTTTTTATCTTTAATATCTTCAAAAGAGTATAAAAGAAACCCAAGCAACATATTCCAATCACCATTTGGTTATTTTCAAAGGAGTTGAGGGTTTTCAAGTTTTTCAAAATTCTTGACAGAGTCTTCGGGCATATTTTCCGAGAACTGTGCCCCTATGAAACTATGTTGTGCTCCTGTGCACACTTCCCACATAATTTTCTAAAGGCCGTTGCATTCCTGTGCAGAGGTGTTGCACGCCTGTAGAAAAGTCACCGTGAAGACTCCTCCCGAGGCCCGACACACTCGCTACGCACCTAGTCATCCAGGCTCCGCCTGACATACAAACATGCAGACTCCGCCCAACCTCTCAACGTGCAAACTCCACCTGAGTACGTGCAGGAGGCACATGGTAGTGTGCAAGAGGTGACCCGCGCTACGCTCCTACACGTTCAGGGTCGCCCGAGCACACACACGACCAGCTGTTCAGCACTGCCTGACAACGTGTGCAGGAGGAGCCCATACTGCACTCTTGTTCATTCAAGAGCTGCTCGAAAATGCGTGCAAGAGGAGACTGTCTTGCCCAAAATATATTTTGAGCCTGTTGCTTCATCTATGGAGATATTTTGAGAGGTATTTAAGTTTTTCCCACATCTTCCTATTTTTCTAAAGGTAGGATTATAAAGAAAATTGAAGGTTGAATTTAGATAAGGATGTGAAATCCTAAAGAAAGTACTTGGTCTCCACACTGTTGAGCCTTGACCTCATTACAACCTCACCATCTCATCCACCATTTTCACATCCTTCCACAAGCAGTGTCAATTCTTTTGAAAAATATTGAGGTAGGGGTGAAGGAAAAAATGCATAGGGAAGGCAGTGTTGACAATGATGAGGCAAGTCAAAGGCCTAAAGAGCAGCAGAGGAAGGGTGGGATGCGAAATAGGTTTGAGCCTATAAGAATTGAAGAACTAATAGCCTCTCCTACTATATTTTCCTATTTTCAAGAAGTAGGATGATATGAGTAACTTTGTGATAAGGTACAGACGATCCAAATCCACCCTCAGTTGACCAATATTTTTGCCCTAAACATCCATAACCACCAAGTACTCCTAGCTGGAGTAAAATTTGAGTTGACCACCAATGCCATATCTATGGCCACTGGAATACCTTGCATGCGGGAAAGGTGGTTCAAACAAATGTATCTGGACCTAAGCCACTATCGCCTATTCCTGAAACTAAGTTTTCAAGTTGGTTGCAAAAATATGTTCCCCTTTTCTCATTTATTAGACAGATATGCTCTCCTAATGAATATCATTATGAAATAATTCACCTGTGAGGGCAGGTTCTCCAGAGTCTATTCCTACCACATAATACTACTCATGCATTTTACCAAAACCAAGCTGCTACATTTGCCTTACTACCTTTGTAAAAGTATTGAGAAAATGTCTTCCATCATGCAAAAGAGGCCTACATCCCAAAAAATGTTAAGCCTTTTTCATCACTCCCTCATCAAAATGATTGTCTCACACCAACTAGAACAACAAGGCATCCCATGGGAGAATTTCATATCCCATGATGATTTCACAACTCCACAGACTATCCCTCTACAAAGTCTGCCATCATCATCTCAACTTCCTCCTCACACACCTCCATCACCCTCCACTGACCTTGGTTCATCCTCTTCACATGAATCATCTCCTCAAACAAACCTCCCTCTTTCACATTCTCCTAAAAAATCAGAACATGAAGAAAGAAGTGATGAAAATGAAGAAAGCAGTGAAGGAGAGGAAGATGAAAATGAAGAAAGCAATGAAGGAGAGGAAGAAGAAAGTGATAAAGGAAATGAAAAAGAAGAAAGCAGAGATGAAAGTGAAGAAAGCAGTGATGGAAGTGAAGAAAGCAATGAAGGAGAGGAAGAAGAAAGTGATAAAGGCACTAACAAAGAAGAAAGTGTTGATGAAGAAGAAAGCAGATATGAAAGTAGTGAGCCCAATGATGAAAAAAAAGACCAAAACAGTGGGCCAAATGATGAAGAAGATGACTTGAAGGATATAGGGACAAAGGCATCTTATCAAGAGGAAAACAGTGAGCTAGAAAGGGACCAAAACAATGAGCCTAATGACAGTCAAGGAGATGAAATGAACAATGAAGAAGATGACACTCAAAATGCAAAGGACAGTGGAGAGGAGGCATATGAAAGCAGTGAAGAGGACAAAGATGGAAAAATCATCCAAGAAACAGAGTTTGAAAGTGATTTTGGTGGGCAAAATAATGAGAACAATGGGCCAAATAATGGACGGTGAAGAAGAAATCAACCAAGAGAACTCACCTAATGAAGAAAAAAATGACCACCATAATAAGGGATAGACTAATGAGAGTGCCCAGGACAATGACCCCACAAATATTGCAAACAATGATACAAAGGTTGAGTTTGACAGTGAACACAGTAGGTCAAATGATGAAAAATAGAAGATTCATGAAGATGAAGATGCACCAAGAAATGATGAAGAAACCTCTAGCATTGCAAAAACAGAGGATGAAATTCCTGAGACTCTTGGCAGTAATGCTAGCATAAGAGATAGGGAAAATATCTCTCAAGAAGGCCTTCAAGGGCAAGGTGAAGAAGATGCACATATAGAGATCATCCATGAGGAGAAAAGCAGTCCTAAGGTCACTAATGATCAAGGTTTTCAACTAAAAAATTTTCCACCTTTCCCCCTTACCTATCATAGAGGAGAGAGGCATGTGTTTGCTGCCTCCAAAGGGAAAGGGGCCATCTCATCCTACTCTACTCAAAATATTGATAAAGGTAAGAAAAATATGGAGGAAGAAGAAAATCATGAAGATGAAAGAGAGTTTGAAATCATTCACATAGACAGTGATGAGGAAAATGAAACAAGAATTGCAAACTCCCTTCTACAAGATAGGAATGCACAGATCAGGGACTTGGAAGTTGAATTAGAGAGAGCTAAAGATGTCATTTACTTCCATCAGATGCAAAGCAAACAGATGAGTGGCCAACAGGCCATCTATGAAGCAAGAGCGCTCAAGTACCGGAAAGAGGCTCAAAGGTCACAAGTAAAGTTAGAGGATTTCATGGGCACTTATGAGGAGAGTAGTGATGAATAGGGTCAAACTAGAAGGAGAACTAAGACTATGGATCTTAGGAAAGCATTGGAAAAGCAGAGAGAAGAAGAATCAGCCCAAGCACAACAATTTCCCCTCACTGAACTCCTTGCCATGGAAATTGAGCATGATAGGGAATCATGGCTTGAAAGGGCTAACATACACCTTGAAGCCAAGCTGGAGAAGGCCAAAAAAAACTTGGACTTGCTGAGGAGAATGGCTAAGCACTATGCATGAAATAACCAAATTGCAAGGAAAAAACTCAAAATTGCCTAAAATGAGGTCCAAGCGCTAAAGAAGGAAAAGTACCAAGCTAGCCTTGATATTTTTTCCCAAGCATCTCTACAGGTTTTCCAAAACCCATGAGGCACTCCTCCACCAATTTGGGAAAATTTTGACAACTTTTTGTTTTTTTCAAATTTTGAGGCTTAGAAGCGCAGCACACCCTGTGCTACGATTTTTCCCAAGGCATCTTCGAGATGATAGGATTAAATTTTTGGATTCCTCATCATGAGAGGATCATTCTCACCAATTTTCAGCTCAATTGGAGTTTTTTTGGTCCCCCAAAAGGGTCAAAAACACTCATTTTTTCACCATTCTGCCCACTTTTCTGAGCATGTCCTGTGCTCCTGGCAATATTGGAATTTTCCATTTTTGGACAGATTTTAGAGGTTAGATTGAATAAATAAAGGTATATATGGAAATTAGAATTCAAGGTCTTTCCAACGTGCCATCACATGGCCTTTTCCGACATTGGGAAGGTCTCTGAAACACTACTACAAGAAGGCCTATTTTTCCTGTCTTTGTGCTGCGCTCCTGGCATAAAATTCAAATTTTGACACAGTGTGCTACGCTCCTATGGTTGACAAGGCAGAATGTGAATTTAGCAAGTTTTTAGATGCTTGTTAGGGCCTAAAAGTCAATTTAATTGCTATATATGGCCGGAAAAGTTATTTGTTAGATATTTTTGTGCCTTAGGCCTTGCAAAGCCTCAAGGACAAGTTAGGATATTTCTTATTGGCCAATAGGCTTCTAGATGCTATATTAGAATTTCCTCTTCCTTGCTTGTTATATAAGGCATGAGAATTCATTGTAACAATGGGATTTGATGTGTTTAAGAGTAATACATGGTTTTCATAAGTTGATGAACAATCTAGTGTTGTGGAGCTTGTGGATGATTTGACTTGGTTGATAATGATGAAGGCTTGCTTGTAGGATTCCTGAGTTTAGTTAATGGTGAAGTATCTCTTATTTTTTCATGTTTTTCTTGTTTTTCATATTTCCACCTTTCTATATTGTAATATCCGAGAAGAGTATAGCATGAGAAATTTTGTTAGAGGCACCTCAGTCCTCCTGTTGTTATTGTTTTCATGTTTTCTTCTGATGGGTTAGTTTGAGGAATTATTAGTTGCTCCTTAAGCCCACCTAAGCTTCTCTATTTCATTATTGGATTAATATTCTAGTTTATAAACATGATACATGGTAAGCCCTTCTTGTTTTATGCCATCTAAACGTTGTCTTGAAATCTCTCTTTGATGTATTGATTGATTAGGTTAAGCCAAAGAGGTCTTGTTTCGATTTTTCCCTTTGTATATGCTTATCATTTTGCCTCAAAGTTATTTGTAGTTTAATGAATGATGTTTAGGAATTCCTTCTTCATTTGTTAATGCTATTTGTCTCTTATATGTTTTCAAATCTTGAAAGTAGAATCATTGAAGTTATATAAGTTGTCTTACTTCTTTTGCTCCACTGGATTGTATATCTTGAATGTGTATTTGTTTAAAAGTATTGTTATTGAGTAAATGGTGTGCCCTATCTCATAACTAGTATCTTTTGCTTATCAGTATTTAAGATCTCTCTGTTCATAGGTATTTGACAAAGGATTCTTAACTGCCCTTTTCCCTACCTTGGTTCCCAAACTTAATGTCTATTTCACCTCATACATAAACTCTAAAGATCCATTAACTACACTAGATTTTCCTTGTGATGTACCCCGATTCATTATCAAGATATCAATGACTTCATAGACTCCATAGCATAATTGATTTGATAACCTCTCACTCCACCTATCCTACTTGATCATCTTACCCCAACAAAACAAACAACAAACCTACACTTAATGACTAGCCTAAAATCAACCATCCAAAGCAAACAAGTTCACATCCTTCGCATAATAGAGAGAGCCCTCTCTGAGTCTAGGAAGGCTAGGTCCTGGGACTCCAAAGACTGGTCTGATGTTACCCTGTCATTTGGTTTATCTCTGCCAAATCACAAGACACTAACAGAAGGAAGGGTGAGCGATCTTAAAAGAAAAAGGAATTAAAATGGTGGTGAAAGGGGTTTTTATGATTACAAAGTAGTTTCTATTGGGGGCGCAAGTCCATTGAAATTTCGAATGGTTATTTGGGGATGAATTTAATTGGGTAACGGTCTATGCCAGGTGTCAGGTGATGAATGGAGGGAGGTGCAGGGGAAACCTGGTGAGAAAGGATGGCAAAGAAGCGGTTTTCAGAGGGTGGTCGAGGTGATTAATGGTTTATGAGGGGGATGGTGTGCGAAACATTGTGGTGTTGACACGTTAGGTGGGTCTGGCGGGGAGGAAAACCATTTTTCGGACACCTCCCCCCCGCTGGTAAAGAGAGGATGGAAAGGGGGGCCGAAAACATTCGTGGAACATTGATTTAGTGGAGGAATAATATGATGGTTCAAAGAATATCAAGGTTTAATCACATGCAACAAGCCCTTTTTGTCGTTTACCAACATTAATACATGCGCGCTAAAATTTTATTTAAAGCATATGCCTTCCAAACTTTGGATAACACATATGAACATAATATTTCAAGCTATAGGGAATATATTCAAAAGCTTTCTAACTTAGGATAAAGACATATGATGTTAGATTTACCCCACTTTATCCCTTTGACTCTTTTGACTTCAATTTTTCCTAACCTAAAACTATTTTTTGATCCAACAAAAGGGTGCATTTGAACTAGCATACCCTCATTTTATTTTCTTTGAGGAGAAAACACCTACTGTATCCTATCTACTCACTGCTTTATTGATTCAGCTTAAAAATTTGAATCAACCTTATTTATATACATAACTAACATTAACCAAGAATAGACATCTTGGCTAACTTTATTCTCTAATATAATTGACAAAAAATTAAACTTTTTTGACCATGGTTAAACTATATGGTTCAAAATGATGATTAAGGGTTGTGGATTTTCAAACAAGATGCACACAAAATCCAATTTATTCAACAAAATAAAACTATCTATCAAGTAGTGGCATTCAGACCACACCCCCCGCCCTCACTCCGGGTAGGCTTCAAAACCACCCTTTGACTATTTGACTTACTCTTGTCATCTCGTCATCACTCACATGTCATTTCTCTTTCCAATGATAAACCTCCATGTGTATTTTTATTGCCTGTTACTATTTATTGTTGTTATATCCGCCAACCGTAACGTTTTCGTAATAAATCATCCTGTGCTCACCTTGTTTAAAATCTCACTCTTCACTATCAAACAATTCTTTTTTGCTATTCCGTCTTCTCACATTGTGTCCTAATTGTTATAATGCTTTGTTAGAATTGTGTTTTTAGCGGAAATTAGATAGAGCACATTCCATTCAGGTTATTTCTCACCCCTTCTTACCTATAACATTCCCCATCCACCTCCTTGAAGAGGGTTTCCAACCTCAAGACTCAAGTGGGCCTTTGACCAAACCCATGTGTAACTTAGTGCTACATGGCATGATCTCCAGTTGGGTGTTTAGCTTTTAAAGCTCCCTTTTTACTCAAATCCTTCATCCACATGGTCTTAGGCCCTAGTTTTAACCTAAGAACAAGGATATATATCAATGGCATGACAAAAGAGAATGTAATGCATGTTACAATTCCTCCAATTACATGTAAAACATGCCTGAATAAATCCTCATAGTGAAATGCATCTATGGAGGAACCTTCATCAAGCCAACCATACACCTTCTATATCCTTGTTCTTCCCTTGGATGATGAAGAGTTCTCAAGCTTGATGGATTTCAAATGAAAATAGCGTCCCAAATTGGTGGATATGGGGCTACAGGTGTTAACCTTTGATATATGCAAAGAATGTGATCTCCATGAATGAGATGCTAACTCCCAGATGGAATATTGTAAGATTTAAACATTTTTAATCCACTAAATACTCTATGAAATTCTATATAACCAATATATTTTTAATTGTGAAGAGGTTTTATGCAACCATGCATCACATTGATTAGTTTCATGGAACCATGTTGGCCTTTAGAATGCAGGAAACAGCACGAAACCGGGCCTTACTGTGTTGAAGTGTCACAACATCTTTACACAAGGATATTTGTATTGGACAAGAGCTGGTGCTTTGTTAGGATTTTCATTACTCTTAAATATTTGTGTTGTTTAATTTTTCTCTTGCATATCTAAATCGTGAGTTGCTTAACTAAACAATTACCTTCCATTCTCTTTTTGTTTCTTTCTATTTTATCAAATCATTTCCAATATGAAATGATATGGGATTTGTTTTTGTGTCACTCTTGGGAAACCTAAAACTGTCATTTCTAAAGAAGCTTATGAAGAAATGAAATACCAACAAAATGATGCAGAGTAAGGGCTCAATACAAGACCATCAAGGTTAAGAAGAGGATCTTTCTCATGTTTTATGTCTTCTGAAAATGCCAATAATACTTATAAGAAAAATTTTAACCATCTCTTTCTCAAATTTTTTTGAACATATTGAATTGTAACAGAACAAAATTTTATATGATTCCATGATTTTAAATTTTGTAATTTTTTTTCAATGGTTATGCAGCCGAAATGTAAATTAGACAAATGAGCATCCAATCAGCTAATCTAGTAGGCAATAATGAGTTGGCTTTGGAGGATACAACATGAATTTCTCCAAACCAAGGAATTATTTTCCATTTAAACCACTAGCCATGTCTTTTGAAAATTTCAAATACTTTGTTGACATGGCCCTTCTATGGAACTTGAGCCTTGAGACTGATATATTATGTGATACAACTATTGCCAATTTTTGTGGATTCTCGTACTTGATGGATTTGGCTAAATAATTTTGGATTCATCTGTAGGAAAATAGGGAACATGAAGTGACCAAATATAGACTTCAATTGCTTTGTTATAGGTGTACTCATACGTTGTGTTCTTACGACATTTATAGGGGTTAGTGGTGCAGGGAAGACAATTCTCATGGATTTCTTAGCTAGAAAGAAGATTGGAGGATATATAATGAGGGTGAATACTAGATATACGGATTTCCAAAAAAGCAGGAAACATTTTCTCAGATTTTCCTCATTGGTATCATGAATATGTGTAGGACAATCTGTGTCGATTTGGATGTTGAAGAGGAACAATTACCGGAAGAAAATATCTAAAAAAGGTAACATTACATTTAACATTCAATTTTTCATTATTGTTATTAGAAATTTGTTTGGTGGATCTTATTATTTGAGAAACCTGTGTTTTAGCTCTTTTATAGATTGTCATGTGTATCCTATTTCTTATAATTAGAGATACTTGTCGTCTCTTTATATTCATTATTGCCTGGTTTTCACGCTGAAGTTTGGGAAAATGGAGGAGGCTCCAAGGAATGGTCGTTAACCTTAACAAGGTATTTTCCTTTTGAAGTTCTGCAAAATTTGATTTCAAACTAACTCCTTCTAGACCTTTAATGTACATGTAGCCCAATTACTCATATTATGGTTCAGGCAGCAAAAATTGGAGAATGTGTAATTGTCATGTGTTTCAATTCAAGAATTCACTCAAATGAAATAATGTACATGTGATGTGAGGTTCAACAATGTTGTGCCAGAACAGGATTTTAGTGCAATTCTATGTAGATTTCATGCCAATCCTCTTTTGGCACAACATTTTTGAAGCTCGCATACCATGTACATTATTTCATTTGAGTGAATTCTTGAATTGAAACACATGAAAATTACACATTCTCCAACTTTTTATGCCTGAACCATAATTTGAGTAATTGGGTTACATCTACATTAAAGGTCTAGACTGAGTTAGTTTGAAATCAAAATTTTCAGAAATTCAAAAGGAAAATACCTTGTTAAAGTTAACAACTATTCCTCGGAGCCTCTTACATTATTTTTCAATAATAACCTGTCGGATATTCAACGTACATTTAGCAAGTGTTGGATATTCATCAGCCCTCATCAACGAACCAATGTTGGATATTCATCTCCCGTCCAAAGCAAAATATCGTCATATCCATAGCATCTTCATCGAATGAAAATTCACGACATCGACTAATCGACGTATGATTATTGGATATTACACATTCGATAGATCAATGTTGGGTATTAGACCTTGATTGAAAATAAAATAATTTCCTATTCGAGGGCTATACGTCGCACAAAACGTTGCATATTTGACGATTATACGTCGAACAAATTCCTGGTTAGCCGATGGTTTATTTGGTATCAAGGACGACGAATATCTGACGTACAGGTCCGACGATTTCCTGGTGGTTGAATATGTAATGAAATCCCACCAACGATATTTATGTCTTGAGGTCATCGAATAGTAGACGAAGTTCAGTCGTATAACCGATGAAGTGACGTCAGATTATGGCCCCATTTGTACTAGTGGCTACTGCATCTGTTGGTTCTTGGGATCCATTCTCCACCAAATCCAAAATATCTTCAGAAGAAAACAAAGCCTTCATTTTTATAGCCCAATAATCATATTTTTTCCATTAAACTGAGGTATCTAAGGATTAGTCAAGCTTGTGCTTGTTGCTACCATTTTAGACTAAAAAAAATTTCTCCTTACTGGTAAAAATGCCTTAAAAAATAACCTCTAACTTCCAGTAAAAACACTTTCTCTTACAATGATTAAATTTTACACCCACTTTGACACCATGTTAAAAATTTAAACCATAGAGGAAAACAGAGTGGTTGCGGTAAAAATTATACGTTAAATTTCCATAAGCATATTGCAAAACACAAGAAACTTTGTATTATGATTTCAAAACACAAGAACTTACTGAGATTTACACTTCGCCAAGAGTTGCGAAGTATCTCACTGTAAAACCTATAACAAATTTTTTTTAGGGTGCCCCATAAAATGCTCCATGATTTTCTCTTCTTGCCTTCTCAGACTTACATCTGCCACTATACATAATACTACTACTAACTTGTTATTCAAAACATATATTTTTAAGACATTAATACATGACAAGACAAAATATTAAGACACGGGATGGGCATTTGTACAAAATTGATTTTCTATTTTGCGGAGTACATACATTAGTTGGGGAATTAATGTATGATTATACGTTTCTGAAATTCATTTACACTAAGTCCTTCAGCCTACAAACTAAATCTGCAACCTGCAAAATATCTACTTGAAGTATGGTTGTTGTCAATAAATTTAACGCAGTGGTTGAAATTAATTTTCCAAAACAACCTAGGGCATTACAATGGCTTTGTTGCAATATTGAAAGATTTTCCTTGTGCTTCCACCAATGCCTTTGTCAATGCCTTCGCTACGATCTAACAATTTTCTTTTTCACATTAATACAATGTTATCCTGATTAAATGCAACCAAACGATTTTTTCCTTAACTTCGACCTTGCAGATACAATGCACGCCTGATGATAGCATGTGTGAATAGTAATAAAACTCTCCGCAACTCGTTGGTTGTAGCGTGCGGTGTATTAAAACATTCCATCGCCCATTGCCTCCACGATCCATTGCCCTTCACCTTCACGTAGACCGAACGGAGCATAGCCACCACATTTAATATTTTTTCACTCTAAAATTATTTTCACTTTCATTTAAAATGCAAGGCTTCACTCCCCCTTACATTACAGCAGTTGATAGGCCACTCAGACGAAGCATATCCCAAACATATTTTCTCGAGATTCAATTCAATCGCACCTATCGATTTAAAAAAAAGAAAAAAGAGATTCAACAAGCCTCCATCCACCCAGATTCGAAATATATATTCCTATGGGCTAATTAGAGATTATTCCTACACATTGCCTCGTTATTCTCGACATAGAATATATTTGAAACATAATTTCCATTGGGTGCGTCAAGATAAATGGAGGAAGGTGGTACATGGTAGCCTGAGTTGTGCACCAGAAGTTTTGCTTCTATAAGGCCTCACCCGCGTAAAAAATTTGATTAAATTAAAAAGAGTAGTGTAAGGAGGCCACAATTTTCCCGAAAAATAGTGAAAAATTCAGCAAGAGTTTTGATAAAATTCAACAAAAATTTTGGGAAATCTTGGTTACTTTTGTTAAGCTTCATGATTTTGAGTACTCCATGGTTTTTTATGGTGTTGAATCCACTTCCACCATCAAAAAATGATTCAAACACTCCTCTCATTAGATCCATTTCCACCATCAAAAAATGATTAAAACATTCCTCTCATTGAATTTTTTGAAAAAAAAAAAATTAAAGTGAAAAATAACTTCCTAATTTATAGCCTTCTAAACAATGCCAAAATTAAAATACTCTATCTAACACAATAAAATTTATATGCTTTCTAGATTTTCCAGTTCGTATACCTTCTTATATTAAACAACAAAAATAAATAAAAAATATCAAATAATTATAATTAAAAATATATTTTTAAAAATAATAAAGGACGTGACACTATCGACCTCTCTATTTCAATATGCTCTATTTTGTGTTCTTAAATTTTGTATCAGGTGCCAGCTTTTTTATAATAAGAATTTTTATTTAGTTTAAACAAAAACCACTATGCTTTCTCTAAAATGCAAAGATAATAAATAGTACAAATTTATATCTCAACAATAAGTTGTACAAAGAGTGCATTCTCCTTTGAAAACAATGCTTCACAGGATGGGCGTTTGTACAAAATTGATTTTCTATGTTGCAGAGTACATACATTAGTTGGGGAAAACAGTGTTTCATAGGATGGGTGTTTGTACAGAATTGATTTTCTATGTTGCAGAGTACATACATTAGTTGGGGAATTAATGTATGACTATATGATTCAGAACTTCACTTAGGCTAAATCGTTTAGCTTGCAAACTAAATCTGCAACCTACAAAATATCTACATGAAGTATGGTTTTTGTCATTAATTTAAAGTGGTGGTTGAAATTAATTTTCCAACACAACCCGGGGCATTACAATGACATTTTTGCAATATTGAAAATTTTTCCTTGTGCCTGTGCCAATGCCTTTTTCAATGCCTTCGCTACGGTTTGACAATTTTATATTTCACATTAAGACAATGTAGACGAGGATTAAATGTAGGAAAACAATTTTTTCTTTAACTTCAACCTTGCAAATACAGTGCACGCCTTCTAATAGCATGTGTGAATAGTAATAAAACTCTCTTTAAATCGTTGGTTGTAGCTTGCGGTGTATTGAAATAGTCCATCACCCATTGCCTCCATGATCCATTGCTCTTTGCCTCCACGTAGACCGAACGGAGCATAGCCACCACATTTAACATTTTTTAAATTTAAAATTATTTTCACTTTCATTTAAAATGAAACGCTTCACACTCCCTTACACCACAACAGTTGATCAACCACTCAGACTAATCATATCCCAAACATATTTTCTCGATATTAAATCACGCCTGTCAATTTAAATTAAAAAAAAATTCAACAAGCCTCCATCCACTCGGATTCAAAATATATATTCCTATGGGCTAATTAGAGATTAGTCCCACACATTTCCTCATTATTCTTAACATAGAACATATATGACACATAATTTTTGTTGTGTGCGTCAAGGTAAATGGAGGAAGGTGGCACATGGTAGCTTGAGTTGTGCACCGGAAGTTTTGCTTCAGTAACACCTCACTCACATAAAATTATGATAAAATTTGGCAGAAAGTTTGGGAACTCTAGGTTACTACTGTCAAGCTTCATGATTTTGTTAACACCTCACTCACATAAAATTATGATAAAATTTGGCAGAAATTTTGGGAAATCTAGGTTACTGCTGTCAAGCTTCATGATTTTGAGTACTCAATCCATTTCCAGCATCAAAAAATGATTCAAATACTCCTCTCATTGGATCCATTTCCACCATCAAAAAATGATTAAGACACTCCTCTCATTGGATTCTTTGAAAGAAAAAAAAATAGATTAAAATGAAAAATAACTTTCTAAATTATAAACTCATGTGCAACGCCAAAATTAAAATACTTTATCTAACACAATAAAATTTATATGGTTGCTAACTTTCCAGTTCTTTCATATAACTTCTTATATCAAGCAACAAAAAATAATAAAAAATATCAAATAATTATAAATAAAAAATATATATTTTTAAAAATAATAAAGGACGTGACACTATCGACCTCTCTGTTTCAATATGCTCTAGTTTGTGTCCTTAAATTTTGTATCAGGTGTGAGTTGTTTGATAATAAGCAGTTTTATTTAGTTTAAACAAAAACCAATGTGCTCGCTCTAGAATGCAAAGATAATAAATAGTACAAATTTATATCTCAACAATTAGATGTACAAAGAGTGCATTCTCCATTGAAAACAAGGCTTCACAGTTCCATATTTCAAGATCGGAAAAATTGGAAAACATAAGACCTGTAACAAAGCCTTCCCTGCCCTGCCATGTCATTAGGAAGTGAAGTGACTCCAAGTACATAAGAGGACATTTCAACTTGCATAAAATAAAAGAGCGCTGCCACTGGGATGTGAATTCTTTCTTTCTCTGCCATCCCACTGGAATGTGAAGCTTTCCATGCCTTTCCATGCCACAGTGAAGTAAATGTTAAGAATTTAAACACATAAGAGGATGCTTCCTTAACACACAGAGTTCAAACAGAGTTGTGGAAATATCTTAATCAAGACAAAACAGTTGTGGAAATCAAATCATGAAGGTCTTTCTTTTAATACAGAGTGGCAGAGATTAAAATGACAACTATATTGGAGCAAATAAAATCAAACAATTTTACTCATGGTGAAACAGAGTAAAACAAAGTTATGGTGGTAAAACTTATACGTGAAATTTTCACAACCAAATCGCAACTAACAATACTTTATATTATGATTCAAAAACATAAAATACATTCACATATGGAGTTTGTGACTCCTTCACCAGTAAAACAAGAGTTCTTACTAAGATTTAAAATCACCAGGGTTGCGGACTTAACACGCAGTAAAACCTGTAATTGTTGTTTTCAAGCGCCCACCAAAATTTTCTCCAGGATTTTCTCCTTCTTGTCTTTCCAGACTTACATCCACCACAATTCATTCAACCTATTCTTGATTTTTAATTAAAAACATAAATATCTAAGACATTAATGTATGATATACAAAATTTAATACAATGGGATGGGCGGACATCATTTTTTGAACTTTGCAAACAAGTAAATGTTTTCCCATGCGTTTCTACTGACCATTAATAAATTTCAATTTTAATTTTAATTAATTTACTCTGTTACAAAATGGGTGAAATGTACTCTCTTTAGAACTTCAATTATGCGATGTTCTTTCCTGCAAACATCATCCACAACCCGTAAAACATTCACAGAGGTATGGTTGTTTTCATTGTATTTAACGTGGTGGCTGAGATTAATTATCCAACACTCCCCCTTAATCGTAACTTCCGCCATTGACCATTTCCAAACACTCTCTGAGATAAATAAAACTTCCATGTGCCAATGGCTTTGTGAAGATGTCTGCAAATTTTTCTTCTGTCCTGCAATATTGCAACACAATCTCACTATTGTTAACTAATTCTCTTATGAAATGATATTTAGCATCAATGTGCTTTGTCCTCTTATGAAACACATAATTCTTTGATAGTGTGATTGTTGAACTATTGTCACACAAAATAATGGTTGTTCCATCTTGTTCATGTGATAAATATCGCAATATCCTTCTCATCCAAATTTCTTGATACATTGCTACTGTTGTGGTGACATGCTCAGCTTTTGTTGTTGACAATGATACTATCGGTTGCTTCTTGGAAGCCTCTGAAATGGATCCCTAATCCAAACAAAAAACATATCCTAACGTGCTCTTTCTGTCATCAACACTTCTTTCCCAGTCACTGTCAGTGTAACCAACCAGCCTAAAATCATCTATTGTGAAGTAAAAAACACCATACTCCTTTGTCCCATTGACATACTTTAAAATTATTTTCGCTGCTTGCCAATGTGTCTCTTTGGGTGTGTCCATAAACCTTGACACCAAACTCACTGCATACATTATATCAAGCCTAGTTGCGGTCAAATACATTAGGCTTCCCACCATGCTTTTGTATAATGTCGGATTGACATTGCTGCTGCAATATTCCTTGCTCAAATTCAACCCCCTGACAGTTGGATTTGGTGTTGGCTTGTTGTTCTGCAAATTAAACCTCTCTAAAATGTCTGCAACATACTTTACTTAAGAGATGAAAATGGAATTTTTTGTTTTCTTCACTTCTATGCCCAAAATATATCTTAACAACCCCAAGTCAGTCATTTCAAACTCACTTTTATGACTGCTTTGAAATCAGCAATGAGGAAATCATCACTCCCTATAAAAATCAAATCATCTACATACAAAACGATAATAAGAATCTTATTGTCACTTTCTTTAATGTAGAGAGTAGGTGCACTGTGACATTTCTCGAGCACATTTTCCAGCAAGTAAGCATCTATTCTGCTATACCATGCAGGCGGTGCTTGCTTCAGCCCATAGAGAGCTTTTTGCAACCTATATACCTTCTATTCTTAGCCTTCTATCTCATAACTAGGAGGTTGTGGAACACATACCTCCTCTTTTAGCACTCCATTTAAGAACGATGATTTTACGTCCATTTCATAGACTTTCCATTTATGTTGCACATCAATTGACAACATTGTACGCAGTATCTCCATACTTGTGAATGGTGAAAATGTCTTTGCATAGTCTCTTCTATGATGCTGTGTGTATCCTTTGACGACTAACCTTTCTTTATGTCTTTCAATATCTCCTTAAATGTTTCTCTTGGTCTTATAGACCCACTTCACTCCAATGACTTCTTTTCCTAGTGGAAGTTCCACTAACTCCCATGTGCCATTCTTTTCTATTGCTCATATTTATTCATCCATTTCCGCAACCCATTTCTCGTCTTTGACTACATCCTCAAATTGTATTGGGTCATCTACATGAAAAAACAATGCAAATAAAGAATTCAGACTAGTGCTTCTATCAACTTCATCTTGCTCATAGATTTCATTTCAATTTCTGAATTTTGGTCTTCTTATGCTTGTGGAAGATGGGATTGACATGTCACTTGGTGTTGCGCTTGAAATAGATGGCGTTGCGGATCTTTGTGGTGTGCTTGGAGAAGCACTTGCTTGGTTGCGCAAAATTGTCCTATTATTTATTTGCGGTGTCACATGTTGACTGCTTTGTTGAGCTTGTGTAGGTGGAGGAGTCATCGTCAAGGAATTACTTGATGCGGTCAATTTCTATTTGTCTTCATGTGACATACATGTCTTCACATTGACTGTCTTCTCCAAAATTCCATCCCATGCTTCCTCTTCTATGAATTGAACATCTTTGTTGATTATTACCTTCTTGGTTGATGGATTGTAGAGATTGTATGCCTTGGATTCATCACTGTATCCAACAAATATACATTTCTCCCCTTTCTTGTCCAACTTCTTCGTCAACTCATCTGGAAAATGTGCATACGCCACACACCCAAACACTCTCATGTGAGTGATGTTATGCTTTCTTCCACTCCATGCCTCTTCAGGAACTATGTTATTGACGCTATTGGTTGGACACATATTAATGATATATGTTGCACAAGCGACAGATTCAACCCAATAATCATTTGGCAAATGCTTTGCCTTCAACATACTCCTTGCCATTTCCATAATGGTCCTATTCTTCCTTTCTGTGACACCATTTTGCTGAGGTGTATACCTTGTTGTAAATTGCTTGTGAATTCCATGCTCCCTGCAAAAACGTAGGAAGTCATTAGTGATGTATTTTCCACCTGTGTGCATCCTCGAGACTTTGATGTAGTGTCCACTTTGCTTCTTAACAAGAACTTTGTAGTGGTGTAAACACTCAAAAACTTCACTTTTTTGTTTTATGAAATAGACCCATGTCTTCCTTATGTAATCATATATGAATATCAAAATATAATAACTGCCACCAATTGATGGTGTCTGCATTGGTCCACATAAATCTGAATGGACAATATCCAAAGGTGCCTTTTCCCTTATTGACTTTCCCGTTGGAAATTATTATCTATGTTGTTTGCCGAAGATGCATCCTTCACATTGATTGTTTGATTTTTCTATGAGTGGCAATCCTTTCACCATGCCTTTCATATGCAACAAATTCAACCTCCAAAGTTGAGATGACCAAATCTCAAATTCCATAACTAGTTCTCATATTTAATTTCTGATTGAAAGTTTTCTTGTGTGACAACTGCTACATTTCTTTCATCCTTTTGTGAATTCATTGATAGTTGTGCTTGAGTACCTTATTCCTTCAAATCTAATCTTATTTTGCGAGGAAACATTCTATTGTTTTTCATATGAACTGTTGCAATCAGCTGTCTACTTGGAGGCTTATCCAAAATTGTGCACATGTCATTTTTCAAAAATACATTGTAGCCCTTTTGCATGAGTTGTCCAATTCTTATGAGGTTATGTTTCAAACCAAGGACAAAATAAACATCTGAAATATATTTCTTCTCTCCCTTCTTGGTAAGAATATCAACTCTTCCTTTTCCCATTACAAAGACTTTGCTATTAGTCCCTAATGTCACTTCAGATTTTACACTTTCATCTAAATTGGAAAACATTTGTATACTCCTTGTTGTGTGGTTGCTACACCCTAAATCTAGAAACCAACATCTTCTTGTTTTTCTTATGCTACATTACAAGCTAAAAAAATGCTATCATGGCTCTGATTTTGTTTTATGAGATTTGCACTTGGTTTTCTACTTATTTCATATTGCTTATTTCTACATTCATTTGCATAATGACCATACTTGTTACAATAATGACATTGAACTTGAGATTTATCATACCTCTGAACTTGTGCTTGATTTTGGTTTGGGCCTTGACTTCGATTTTAATTGTTGCCCCTTCCACTTGAACTTGAAGCACTGATTCTTCCACCTCTGTGTGGGTTTTCGCCTCTTCCTCTATAATTTGTTCTTCCTCGACCTCTACCTTGATGACATGAAACTTGTATCTTGAAGGCATGCTCCAATGATGAGTTTTTTTCTCTGTTCAACCTATGCTCATGAGACATCAGTGATGCATGAAGTTCATCCACTGAAAACTGTGAGAGATATTTTTTATCTTCTATGGCCACAACTATGGCATCAAATCTTGTTGGCAGACTTCTTAAGATTTTCTCAACTATTCTTTTTTCCTCAAGTGTCTCACCATGAGACTTGATTTGGGAAACGAACCTAATTACATGTGTAAAAAATGAGTCTACATTCTGAGACTTTTTCATACAAATTGTCTCAAAATTCGTAACTTTTTTGTCTTCACCTTTGCCATGCCTTGGTAGGTTGTCTGGAGGGTATCCCATGCTTGCTTGGACTTTGTTGTTGCTACAAACCTTGGAAAAATGCATTCATGTGCTACTTGAAAAATATAGAAGAGGGCTTTTGGGTCATTCTTCCTATTATCTCTCAACACATACTTTTCTGCTTGTGTCAATGCATTGTATGCTACTACATTTGTTGGTTCTTGGAAACCATTTTCAACCAATTCCCAAATATCTTGAGAAGAAAACAAAGCCTTCATTTTAATTGCCCAATAGTCCTAATTTTTTCCATTAAACTGAGTATTTGTGGATTAGTGAAGCCTGTGCTTGTTGTTGAGTGGATTAGTGAAGCTTGTGCTTGTTGTTGCCATTTTCACTGTGTAAAAAAAAAAAACTTTCTGACTGTGTAAAAACTTTGGTGAATACCCTCCCCAAAAAAATTTAGAACAACTTTAACTCCACAATAAAAAAGATACTTCCTCAACACACAACACAACACAAATCAGATCATGAATGTTGTCACACCTATCTACAACGTTTACCATAGAAAAAAAAAAAAAATATATATATATATATATATATTTAAAATTTACATGCCCCCAAACACTTTTTATTTAAAATTTACACACCTCCAAACACCACAGATTCCAACTATTTAAACATAAGACTACACCTATATCATTCGACCAACTATAAGTCATGGAAAGTCTACGGTTTCAATGCAAAAATCAATTTTCAGTTGAGATTATTGTATAACCAATGTAAAGTCACACATAATAGTACGCTTGGGTTTTAATGGAGATATTATTAATGCAGTCAATTAACAAGTATCACCGTAAGATCGATTTAATGAACAACCAGTCGATATCTTGAGATATTCGCTGGATGAATCTCATCGATTCCTTATCATATCAGATCATTAATTGCATCACTCAATTGGAAATTAAATATCTGGCCAAATGCCACCTCGCTCTACTCGCCGGGGAACAGGTGTCATCCTTCAGACATATGATGTACAAGGGATTAAGTTTGAGAGCCGGCTGTGAAATTCGAGCTTCGAATTCCTCAGAGAAAGCGAGGGAAAACCGCCGAGAAGATTTCTGCTCGTCGACCCTATCTCACAATATTGTTACTCGTCCATTGCGCGATGTTCGACTCGGCTTCTTCCTATTTACCGAGCTTTTTCCTAGCTTTGAGGTAGGCAATTCGCAGCTTATCTCTTGCTCATCTTCCAGTTAATTTGCTATATGAAGACCTATAAATTTTCTTCGTTTCTCTTAATTCTATTGTGCGTGGCCTTGAGGAAGGGGTTTTCACTTACAGGTTATATTTGTCATCCATGGCGCAGGATATGAGCTTCTACTCGCTTTCATTAACCTCCAGTTCAGCTCTGCCATCGTTTCAACAGGTATGGCCGCCTTCTGCGTCATTTTTCTTCTTTTGACTTTAGTTCAAGGTTGAATCTCCCAATTCCAGGTTATGCACTTTTCAAGTTCATTGTTCCAGGTTTTTGGCTTAAGATTCTCTAAACCCCTATTTCCTTTCTGAAAAAAAATGGTCAGGT
The DNA here is from genome assembly GCA_034641835.2 of Pinus albicaulis. Taxonomy (NCBI): domain Eukaryota; kingdom Viridiplantae; phylum Streptophyta; class Pinopsida; order Pinales; family Pinaceae; genus Pinus; species Pinus albicaulis. The sequence goes on along the minus strand of CM076583.1, from coordinate 765,824,553 downwards.
TATGCGGGATTACTCGCCCTTGCTAGGTACGTTCCAGAGGAATCCTCTTTTCTTATTAGGGTATCTCTTATTGCCCATTTTACAACTTAATCCTACAACTTATTCTTATATTTTCTAACAGGTTTGCTTGGTTTGCAGGTGAGAAAGTCTCGTTGAGCCCTTCCTTCTACTCTACAAAATTTTCAGTTTGTTCTAGCGGCTGTAATGACTAATCTCTCCTTCCACAAGTATCCTGCCATTCACAAAAGCATGAAGTCGTGGCATAAGTTTACATAGTATATTATTTTGCTACTGGTTTCCTATGCCTAGGGTTTAGTTTAACCACGCAGAGTTTTTTTAACATTTCTTTCTTGAGCCTCAACTCAGTGTTATTTTATGAGTTCAAGGGCGTTTTTCTTGCTTCATAAACAGTGTAATTATTCTTTGGCTACCAATGTTATGGCCAAGGCCCTTGGCTGTCAGATTGTTATACTTGTATACGCTATACTCAAATTTAATATCTTTGCTTCTCAATCAATAGTTCTTTTTCCTTTACAATATCGAATGTATAGCTGAAATGATTACTGTAACCTATGCATGTCCTTGTTTTTATTTAAGAACTCGTCGGAAATCTTGTTTTGGTTAACTTGGAAGTGTTTACGCCGAGACAACAAAGTATTGACATTAGAATGATTGCTCTCGGCCTTCCCTCTTGGGGGTTTGCTCTTTTGACTCCGTTATTTTGATGTTCTTTTCTTTTGAACAGATAACTGGTTCCGGCCATGTATTAACAGGCCGTGTATTCCTTTGATACAGTCGCATTTAAATAAGTATGTTTCCATAAAGAGTTTTTCGTTTACTTCGACAGCAGTATCTATTTGTCTTTAATTTCGTTGTAGCACTGTATGCTCTAGTTTGTGGGTAACCTGTGATATTTCATAAGTTGTGATTTAAGACAGAGTGTTTTGGGTTTTGATTCTCACTTCTATCTTTGTTATATAAATTCCTTGTAAAATTTACTTAGGCCCTTCGGCACTGGCCGCCGATTGAAGGCTGAGTATAGTTACTTGTAAATGAACAGAAGCGGGGTAGGGTTTTCAACCCATCCCAGCTCTACAAGTTCAGTACTATGTTATTCGACCCTGCTATGAAGAAATAGAAACATTGTTTGGGTAGCACATATATTATTACTTACTATCGCATGCATGGCAGATCAACTACTGGGTTTCTTGTTTTATCAAACCACATCAATTATTTATTGTTTCTGAGTTTATTCTTATGCCAATGCATATATATATATATATATATATATATATATATATAAACCTTTATCGTGTTTCATTAAAACTCTTATAATAAACGAAATATAAACATTTCCATACATTTCTTCTGTTAACTACACCAAAAATAATTCACAATCATAGAAAGAATTTAATTCCACAGAGAATACACTTTCTAGGCTATCTAGAATCACTTGAATAGATACCATGGTAATACTCTCACATATAGAGTTTACTCGCAGAAATTTTCTTTAGTCAGTTAAATAAAAATCAGAGTAGTCTAAAAATTTTCGGTTTATCCTAGTAACAATAAACAGTTATCCTATAACTTAAAATTCAAGTCTTTCTGAATTACTTATTTTTTAGGAAACAATAGCTCTTTAACTGTGGTCCTCCCAACCATCAAGGGAGGAAATGACGTCCTCCTCTTGCCCCCTAGCTTCAAAATTTCAGTCGGCACCATGGGTAACAGTGGATAATCCTTCCGTTGTGACCTCTAGATGGCCAATCCAATCACAGACAGACAGTCTGGTTATAAGGTTTGCAGAAGTTATTCTCAACTGGTCTTCCAACCAGCTCTAGAGAATACTTCACCTTACTTTTTCCATAAACACACCGAACCCCTACCCCTCTCTTGGGATTTCCTTTTATCCCTAGTGGGTAGGTAACTGTCTTCCAACTGTTCCCAACCACCTCCTATTCTTAGAAACTTTACCAACAGTTTAAGAGATTCTCTTTCCATTCATTTTTTCTTTTTCACTAACTCAGTAATTCAAAGTAAAATGGTGTTTATGTTTCATGACAATACAATTTGAGTTTCTTTGCCAGAATAAAGTAAACAAAATAATAAAATAAACAAATTGTCTTTTCAACCTATTCATTCTAATTAACTCTTAATGAGGCTGTCACATCTTCCCCCCTGGAAGTAACACCGTCCTCGGTGTTTCAGTCCATCTTTGCAAAGAGTTCTGGGTATGCTTCCCGCATAAATTTTTCATCCTCCCAAGTAGCTTCGTCGATCCAAAGTGCTTCCACTACACTTTCACCTGAACGACTATTCTTTTATGGAGTTCAATTTCTCTTTTATCAAGTATACGTTGCGGCTCTACCAAAAACTCTTTGTCCGGTTCTACCTGAAAAGAACAAGAGTTTCCAAATTAGTATACTTATATGTATTTGAGTATTCAAGTTAGGATTTATCCCTACTTTTCTTCCTACCTGAATATTTTGCCAATGGATTACGTGTTTTTCATCATGTACATATTTTTTCAACAGGGATACATAGAATACATTTTGTACTCGGATATGACTGGGCAAATCCAGTCTATAAGCTACTAGTCCCACTCTTTCCAATATTTGAAAAGGGCCGCAGTACTGAGGAGCCAGTTTAGCACAAGAGGTCCACCTCATAGTGCTTCTTTTAGGCTTAATTCTTACGTATACAGGGTCTCCTATCCCAAATTCCTGGTAGGATCTTTTCTTGTCTGCAAAAAACTTTTTCCTATCTTGTGCAGCTTTTAAATTCTGCCTTGTTCTTTTTACCTCAGCTTCCATTTCCGCCAACATTTCAGGTCCCAACAATAATTTTGTTTCTGGACTACTCCAATTTATAGGTGTGCGACACTGCCTACCATATAGTGCTTCAAAGGGGCTCATTTTCAGAGACTCCTGGTACCCATTGTTATATGCAAATTCCACCATATGCAAGTAATCTTCCCACTTGGTTGGCTGCTGCATTACGTACATACGCAGCATGTCTTCCAGAATCTGGTTTATCCGCTCTGTCTGCCCATCAGTTTTAGGATGATAGGAAGTACTAAAGTGTATCTGGGTTCCTAATCTTGAAAACAAAGTTTTCCAAAATGCGGGTGTAAACTTGACATCCCGATCTGAAATTATAGTTTTAGGTATGCCATGCAACCTAAAGATCTCCCTCATAAATATATCTGCGATTTGTATTGTCTTGTAAGTAGATTGTACAGGTATGAAGTGAGCCGATTTACTTAATCTGTCCACCACCACCATAATAGAATCATTTTGCTTCTTTTTTCGTGGTAACCCTGTGATGAAATCTAAGGAGATAACCTCCCATTTCCATTCAGGAATGGATATGGGCTGTAATAGCCCTGCAAGATGTTGATGCTCCACTTTAACCTATTGACATTCCAAGCATTTACTTAGATATTCTGCAATGTTTTTACGCATACCTAGCCAATAGCATACCTTTCTTATTGCAGTGAGCATCTTTTTATATCCCGGATGGCTAGCATAGTTGCTGCGGTGGTATTCATTCAGGATTAACTCCTTAAGACTTGCGCGGTTAGGCACATAGATCCTTCCACGGAAGGTCAACATCTGCCCTTCATTCCTTCCATAGTCTGTTGCCTTGCCATGCTTCTTATCCTCCTCCATTTGCTGCCACAGGAATCTATATTCTGGTTCCTTCTGGGCCTCCACCCTTAATTTCTCTAGCAACCAACTTTCCAACTGATTAAGGTATAGGGCAGTGATACCATGCAGTTTTCTTCTTAATACGTCAGCCACTCTATTTTCCTTCCCTTTAACATGCTGTATGTCCATGTCAAATTCACTCAAAAAGGCATTTCACCTTGCCTATCTATAATTTAGATCTGCTTGCTTAAAATAGTTGATTAAGCTGCTATGGTCGGTTTTAAGCACAAATATTTTACCCGACAGGTAATGCCTCCATACTCGGAGGGCATGCACCATTGCGGTAAGTTCCAAGTCGTAAGCAGAATATTTCTGTTCATGTTCTTTCAACTTCTTTGACTCGTAGGCTATCACCTTTCCCTCTTGAGTTAGTATTGCTCCAACTCCTTCATTGCTTGCATCCGTACAAACCTCATAGTCTTTTTCCGGATCAGCTACCTTCATTACTGGGGCTGTAGTTAGGAGTTGTTTCAGCTTTTCGAAACTGTCCTAACATTCCTTTGTCCATTTGAAGAGCTTGCCTTTCTTCTGTAAGGATGTGATGGGAAAAGCTATTTTAGAAAAACCTTCTATGAACCTTCTATAATATCTAGTTAAACCCATGAATGATCTAATGTCCGCCACATTCTGAGGTACTCGCCATTCCATGATGGTTTTGATCTTTTCGGGATCTACATCTATCCCTTCTACTGATATAATGTGTCCCAAGTATTGGATTTCTGTTTTAAAGAAATCACATTTGCTAAATTTGGCATAAAGCTGATGCTTCCTCAGCGTTTCTACCACTATCCTTAGATGCTCCTTATGTTCTGCTTCATTCTTTGAATATACTAGTATGTCATCTATGAAAATAAGCACAAAGTTATCCAGAAACTGATGAAAAATGCCATTCATCAACCTCATAAAGGTTGCTGGTGCGTTTTTCAAGCCAAAGGGCAGCACAACAAATTCATAATGACCATATCGTGTACGGAATGATGTCTTACAATTATCCTCATCCTTAATCTGAATCTGATGATATCCAGATCTTAAGTCTATTTTAGAGAACAGTGTAGCCCCTCTTACCTGATCGAATAGATCATCGATCCTTGGTAAAGGGTGTTTGTTTTTAACAGTCAGCTTATTAAGCTGCCTGTAATCCATACACATACGTAATGTTCCGTCTTTCTTTTTAACAAAAAGAACGGGTGCTCCCCATGGAGACACACTTGGGCGGATATAACCTTTGTCTAACAGCTCTTGTAATTGTATCTTCAGTTTTGTTAACACCGGTACACTCATTCTATAAGGGGCTCTTGATACCAGTGAGGCTCACGGAAATAATTCAATAGTAAAGTCAATATCTCTTTTGGGTGGCAAACCAGGAATTTCTTCTGGAAACACATCCAGAAATTCCTGTACCACAGGAATATCTTCTATTATTGGAGATTTTTCCTTGGTGTCTGTATAACCTACCTGTATGGCATACAGTTGGCATCCCTTTCGGATACACTTACCCATCTGGTTTGCTATGATGGGTCGCAGTTGTATAGGATTTTTAATCCCTTGAATTTATTTTCGTGCTCCATCTTGCATTCTGAAAGAAATAATCTTTTCTTTGCAGTCCACTACTGTCCAGTGTTTCTCCAGCCAGTCCATACCCAGTAATACATCATAAGACCCCAGTGGCAGGATATTCAAATCTACTTGTAGCTGTTGTTCTGCCACTTCTAGTACACAGTTAGGAACTTTTGTTGTTATCTTTCATTTTGCGCCAGTAGCTAGCTGTACTAGCCAATATTTCTTATATTTCTGTTCCTTTATTTAAATGTTTCAACTAATTTGGGACTTACATAACTCAAACTTGCTCCAGGATCTACCAAAATTGAAACAGGTTTAGATAGTAAAATACCTTCTAGCTCAATCATGGTAGGCTAAAAATCAGCCTGCCGATCTTCCAAGGCTGCATTGATATGGGGTATGTTACGTGCCACGTCCCCCACTGTGGATGCCTCCTGCAGATTTGCTACTGTCTCACTTTTATTCTGTCGGGGACAGTTTTTATAGTAATGAGCTTCCCCATAGCCCCAACACTGTAGAGGAGGTTTAGGATTCTGTCCTTGATCTGGCTTGCTGGATGCTTCTGTGGGCCTCTCTTCAACTGGCCACTTGATTCTTTGATGATTTTTACCAAACTGTTTGCTGATAGAGTTTTGTGCTCTGCTTTTAAAGTTTCTGTTTTTACTGCCTTTAAGTGTAGGATTATTCTTCTAATGTTTCTTTGGCTACCAGCTCTTTCCCCCGTCAACCTTGGCCTTACTTTTCTGATAACAAAGACGTGCCTTTCGGATAGCTTCATCCATGGTCTGAAGGTTAACAAATTCTATCCGCTCCCTCATATGGGTAGGTAAGCTACTTAAAAATCTCTATACCTTGGCTTTCTCTTCTCGAAGATAAGGTACATACCATAACAGGGAGGTAAATTTTGTGACATAATCGTCCATGGTCATTTTCCCCAGCCGAAGATCATGGAATTCCTTAGCCTTGTCATCGTAGAATCTTTCTTTCAGATATTTATCTTTAAAATATTGTTGGAACAGTTCCCATGTGATGTCTCATTCATCCAAGCTGCGTACGTTCTTCACCTCCTCCCACCACAGGGTGGCTTTTTCTCGTAATTGGTATATAGCCAATCTAGCCTTCAGATTGCTGCTATATTCATATACCTGGAAATACTTGTTTATATCGATTAACCAGGCTTTAGCTGCCTCCTTTGCTTCACCATCAAACGTTGGTGGCTTAATCTTGTGAAATTCCCCTTGCAGTTCCATTTTCTATCTTTTATGATCCTGCTAGTCGGACAAATTACCCGACTCTACCTCATTATAATTCTGGTTTTTGCTACTGTGGGAGAAAATCTTTTCTGTCTTTCTGGTTGTGTTGTTTCTGGTTTTGTGGTCCTCTGGTTCTGTCGATAATTCTCTTTCTGCACTAGGTTTCCGCATCTTCTGATTTTGTTTATCAGATAAAATCTTCAGAATCTTTTCCTGGTCTTGCAACAACCTCTCATTGTCCCTCCGAACTCTAATCATCTCCTCTTGTAACTGTTGTATTGTATTTAGCAGAAAAGCATTTTGTTGCTGATGTTCCTCCAGCAGTCTACTCATCTTTTGGTGCTGCTCCATAGTTAGTTGAACCCACATTTCTGGGTTCATGACTGTTGGGCCTTGAGTCTCTTCTGGTTGCGGTTGAGATGTTGTACCTTCTCTCATTTATTTTGCTTATTCTCAGTGCACTAACAAATACATAGCTTCATTGTTAGTAGACCCTTAGGTTGCCAGTGTAGTAACTGGCTCTGATAGCACTTGTCACACCTATCTACAACGTTTACCATAGTAAAAAAAAAAAAAAAAAATTATTTAAAATTTACACGCCCCCAAACACTTTTTATTTAAAATTTACATGTCCCCAAACACCACAGATTCCAACTATTTGAACATAAGACTACACCTATATCATTCGACCAACTATAAGTCATGGCAAGTCTATGGTTTCAATGCAAAAATCAATTTTCAGTTGAGCTTATTGTATAACCAATGTAAATTCACACAGAATAGTACACTTGGGTTTTAATGGAGATATTATTAATGCAATCAATTAACAAGTATCACCGTAAGATCGATTTAATGAACAACCAGTCGAGATCTTGAGATATTCGCCGGATGAATCTCATCGATTCCTTATCATATCGGATCATTAATTGCATCACTCAATTTGAAATTAAATATCTGGCCAAATGCCACCTCGCTCTACTCGTCGGGGAACAGGTGTCATCCTTCAGACATATGTTGTACAAGGGATTAAGTTTGAGTGTTAGCTGCGAAATTTGAGCTTCGAATTCCTCAGAGAAAGCGAGGGAAAACCGCCGAGGAGATTTCTACTCGTCGACCCTGTCTCACAATCTTGTTACTCGTCCATTGCGCACTGTTCGACTCGGCTTCTTCCTGTTTACCGGGATTTTTCCTAGCTTTGAGGTAGGTAATTCGCAGCTTATCTCTTGCTCATCTTCCAGTTAATTTGCTATATGAAGACCTACAGATTTTCTTCGTTTCTCTTAATTCTATTATGTGTGGCCCTGAGGAAGGGGTTTTGACTTACAGGTTATCTTTGTCATCCATGGCACAGGATATGAGCTTCTACTTGCTGTCTTTAACCTCCAGTTCAGCTTCGCCATCGTTTCAACAGGTATGGACGCCTTCTGCGTTGTTTTTCTTCTTTTGACTTTAGTTCAAGGTTGAATCTCCCAATTCCAGGTTAATGCACTTTTCAAGTTCATTGTTCCAGGTTTTTGGCTTAAGATTCTCTAAACCCCTATTTCCTTTCTGAAAAAAAAATGGTCAGGTTATGCGGGATTACTCCCCCTTGCCAGGTACGTTCTAGAGGAATCCTCTTATCTTATTAGGGTATCTCTTCTCGCCCATTTTACAATTTAATCCTACAACTTATTCTTAGATTTTCTAATAGGTTTGCTTGGGTTGCAGGTGAGAAAGTCTCGCTGAGCCCTTCCTTCTAATGTGCGAAATTTTCAGTTTGTTCTAGCGGCTGTAATGACTAATCTCTCCTTCCACAGGTATCCCACTGTTCACAAAAGCATGAAGCCGTGGCATGAGTTTACATAGTATATTATTTTGCTACCGGTTTCCTATGCCTAGGGTTTAGTTTAGCCACGCAGAGTTTTTTAACATTTCTTTCCTGAGCCTCGACTCAGTGTTATTTTATAAGTTCCAGGGCGTTTTTCTTGCTTCATAAACAGTGTAATTACTCTTTGGCTACCAATGTTATGGCCAAGGCCCTTGGCTGTCGGATTGTTATACTTGTATACGCTATACTAAAATTTAATCTCTTTGCTGCTCAATCAATAGTTCTTTTTCCTTTACAGTATCGAATGTATAGCTAAAATTATTACTGTAGCCTATGCATGTCCTTGTTTTTATTTAAGAACTCACCGGAAATCTTGTTTTGGTTAACTTGGAAGTTTTTATGCCGAGACAACAGAGTATTGACATTAGAATGATTTCTCTCGGCCTTCCCTCTTGGGGGTTTTCTCTTTTGACTCCGTTATTTTGATGTTCTTTTCTTTTGAACAGATAACTGGTTTCGGCCATGTCTTAACAGGCTATGTATTCCTTTGGTACAGTCGCATTTAAATAAGTATGTTTCCATAAAGAATTTTTTGTTTACTTCGACAGCAGTATCTATTTGTCTTTAATTTAGTTGTAGCACTGTATGCTCTAGTTTATGGGTAACCTGTGATATTTCATAAGTTTTGATTTAAGACAGAGTGTTTTGGGTTTTGATTCTCACTTCTATCTTTGTTATATAAATTCCTTGTAAAATTTACTTAGGCCCTTCAGCACCGGTCGCCGATTGAAGGCTGAGTATAGTTACTTGTAAATGAACAGAAGCGGGGTAGGGTTTTCAACCCATCCCAGATCTACAAGTTCAGTACTGTATTATTCGACCCTGCTATGAAGAAATAGAAACACTGTTTGGGTAGCACATATATTATTGCTTACTCTCGCATCCATGGCAGTTCAACTACTAGGTTTCTTGTTTTATCAAACAACATCGATTATTTATTGTTTCTGAGTTTATTCTTATGCCAATGAATATATATATAAACCCTTATCATGTTTCATTAAAACTCTTATAATAAACGAAATATAAACATTTCCTTACATTTCTTTGTTAACTACACCAAAAATAATTCACAATCATAGAAAGAATTTAATTCCACAGAGAATACGCTTTCTAGGCTATCTGGAATCACTTGAATAGATACCATGGTAATACTCTCACATATAGAGTTTAATCGCAGAAATTTTCTTTAGTCAATTAAATAAAAATCAGAGTATTCTAAACTTTTTCGGTTTATCCTAGTAACAATAAACAGTTATCCTGTAACTTAAAATTTAAGTGTTTCTGAATTACTTATCTGTTAAGAAACAATAGCTCTTTAACTGTGGTCCTCCCAACCATCAAGGGAGGCAATGACGTCCTCCTCTTGCCCCCTAGCTCCAGAATTTCAGTCGGTGCCATGGGTAACAGTGGATAATCCTTCCGTTGTGACCTCTGGATGGCCAATCCAGTCACAAACATACAATCTGGTTATAAGGTTTGCAGAAGTTGTTCTCAATTGGTCTTCCACCCAGCTCTAAAGAATACTTCTCCTTACTTTTTCCATAAACACACCGAACCCCTACCCCTCTCCTGGGATTTCCTTTTATCCCTGGTGGGTAGGTAACTGTCTTCCAATTGTTCCCAACCACCTCCTATTCTTAGAAACTTTACCAAGAGTTTAAGAGATTATCTTTCCATTCATTTGTTCATTTTCACTAACTCAGTAATTCAAAGTAAAATGGTGTTTTTATTTCATGACAATACAATTTGAGTTTCTTTGCCAGAATAAGTAAACAAAATAATAAAATAAACAAATTTTGTCTTTTCAACCTATTCATTCTAATTAACTCTTAATGAGGCTGTCACAAATGTCTTCTTTTCAATACTGAGTGGAGGAGATTAAAATTACAACTATAGTGGAGCAAATAAAATCGCACAATTTTACTCAGAGTGAAACACAATAAAACAAAGTTGTTGACCTAAAACTCATAGATAAAATTTTCACAACCAAATGGAAACTAACAATACTTTATATTATGATTCAAAAATATGAAATACATTCACCCCAGTAAAACAATAATTCTTACTTAGATTTACATTTAACAACTCGCAAAATTAACACACATTAAAGTAACCACCCCTAAATTCATTCAACCTATTCTTACTACATAAATATCTAATACATTACGTAATATCTAAAACATTAATGCATGACACATGACAAACAAGATTTAATACAAAAGATGAGTGGACATCATTTTCTGAACTTTGCTGAAAAGTAAATATTTGGCCATCTACTGACCATAAATAAATTCGAATTTGACTTTTAATTAATTTACTGGCCCAATGAGTAAAATGTACTCTGTTCATAACTTCATTTATGCGACGTCATTTCCGTCCTTTCCTGCAACACCATATGGCTGCTGTCAGTGTCTTTAACGCGGCTGTTGATTCTCTAAAAGTTAAATAACGCTATGGATTGAAAGACTATCACTGATACATTTCGAACTGCACGAATGAAAAAAGGGCTGGGAACCATGGTTTTGCCAGCCCCATACAAAAAAACAGGCAAACATATTCAGTGAAAAACAATTAATGTATAGTTCAGGAAGTAAAACCAATACAATACCCGACGAGGATACGATTATTTTATCATGCTCTGTCGTTGAAGACGGAGTTGCTCCCACGACAGAATGGTTTGCAAAATACTTAAAATCAATGCAATACATCCTGCCAACGTAGATGCTACAAGGCATGCCCTTGGAAAATACTTATCTTTGAGTTCAGCACATATCATTATATATTCGTAATTCGTGTAGAACTTTGTAACGCCATCAATGGCTGACTCAATTGGCTCATATTCGCCGTCTCCCATTCCTTCTCGCATTCCGTTCCACACACTCGCCACTTCTTCGTCGGTGCCCAAGAGGTTGTGGATTATACCGCCATTTCTCAGCACCTCAACGTCGGCGGCTGTGCTGATCAAGCGGTCCATCAAGTCCACAAAGCACGTCACAGGTTTCATTTCCTTTTTGCAAACGAATCCCTCGAATGCCACCAAATTTCTCATCACACCATCTGTTCTCCCGTCCATTTCGATGGTGGGCAAGTGAAACGTGTAGCTTCTGCTATCGAAATGGATTTCGTTGAGATGCTCTACGTGGGCAGCGAATTTCACTCCTTTTTTTCTGAGTTCTACAGCTGATGGGAGAGTGACGTACCTCTTTTTCTTCCGCATGCTATTTTGTTTAGTATGATCTGTTGTATCCGAAGAGCGGATGATATTTTCATATACAAACCCTAAGAGATGTGAATCTGGCCTTAATGAGGGAGCGGCTAAAACATAGGAATCCAGCTTGTCACGTTTGCAAAGAAAAGGGGAGAGAGTGTGCCAAATGTGTCTTAGAATTGAGTTGAGATCAAGATCTGTGCCTGCCTGCCATTGGAGGATCATCTGTAAGGCAAACAGGGGTATTTGATTTTGTAGCTTCATTATATCTTCTTGCACTGCTGCAAACATGGCAGTTTGATTTTCCAGTTTCATAATATCTTCCTCCACTGCCGATGGTAGCTGGTTTTGTAAAAAGTAAAAGCGAGTTGCTTGATCACAGTCCCACTCCCTCGTGAAGATCTTCCTAAAATCACAAAACCCCAAAAAGTTATATTTTAGAAGCAAATTTAAATAATAAATATTACGCATTTTTTTGGCAATTTTTTTTAATATTTTACTTTAATTTAATTTATCAATGATTTATAAATTTATCAATAATTTATGTTTTTAAATTAAATTAATTTTTAAATGTAAAAAATAAAAATATTTATAATTTTTTTTAAATACTAAATTTGATTTCATTAAAATTTTTATTTTATCAATAATTGATGTTTTTAAATTAATTTAATTTTTAAAATATAATTTAATTTTCATTATGAAAAATAAAAATATTTATAGATTTTTTTAAAATACTAAATTTGATTTCATTTAACTTTCTATTTATCTTAATAATAACAGAAAATTACAATTCCACCAAGAATGATTGCTCCATTCAAACCATAAAAACCCAGAAAACGGTTTTTACTTGTTAGAAATAAGTATGGTATAGTTTGATATTATTTGCAGATACCATTAATAAAAAAATGCAAAATAAAGATATGTATAAAAAACATAATATTATATAATATTAATAGACGAAGAGGTTGATCGCCTCTGGAAATTTGGATTGCATCGGGATAAAGGCACATGCTCGGTTTTTGAGATTAAAGAAAGTCTTCGAACATTTTTTAACCCTTGGGTTTGACTAAACAGTGGGGCTAATTATTTAGCAAAACAGTTGTTTCAGAAATATATGCGAAGTTTTTTTGAAAATGTTTATATTTTCATTTCACAAACTACAAATCAGCCATATGTATATGGTGGAATACATTTATGCCTTTTTAACTGTTTTTTCAGAGACAGCATTGCTGGTCTCTTTTTATCAGATCATGGCGTATGTTACAAACCAATTTTACATTCTATAACAAGTTTTGTATGCACATATAGGAATCACTTGAAAATGCTGTGTTACACGAATGCACAAGCATTTACTGATGTAACCTTTCTTTAAATAGAAGTTACATTTTTTTGGAATATAGAAATGTTGGAAAACTGTATTTGTTAATCGGTTAAGAGTTAAAGAAACCGGTTAATTATTTAACACACAAGAAGTATTTGGGACAAATAGAAGCCTACTTCCTTTAATACTATTTAGGTATTTAAGTTGGATGGGCTTAATGATTAAGAGCAACAGCATGTGTTTCCTTCTTCAAAACCAAAAATATAAGAAACTTGTTTGTCTAATCTAAAAATTTCCACTCAAAAGAAAACCATACCTTAAAAATCTCAAAAGGAATAAACCATCCCGAGCCAAGATCCAACCCAGTTCCTCGTCACTGTCATTACAAATATGGATATGCAGGAGCTCATACCATTTCCGAATCTTACTACCCTGCAGTATCATGTCTGCAACCAGGTTCTTGAAGGGAGGGCGACCAGTTCTGTCTACGAGTATGTGAGGGAGCTCGTCTTTGAATGTTTCATATTTGGCAAGTTGGGGTTTTCCGAAATGCAGAGGACCGATTGAAACCACCTGCGGCACATAATAAGCTGCTTGCAACTTTTGACTCGGTAGACGATCGAGTATGCTGGAGACGCGTTGGGCGACTATTCCAACTTCACCCTCCGCCTTTTCGGTTTGCTTTGACGAGGGAAATAGAAAATCTATCCTGTGGGTGTCCATGGTGCGACAGGTGCAGGAGTAGGGTTGGTTCAAGATTGATCCTCCTCCTTGGCTTCTAGCAAAACCAAATGGAGAGGATCAGGAAGTTGGAGATTCAATGCCCTTGAGGGCGAGCTCATGGGTAAGCGCTGGCCATATCCTCGAGGCAAATAGTTAATTATACACTGGAAATGACGAGCATCTTAATCGAGTTTTAACATGGTTTAGAGTGTGGGGTGCCAAAAATGAGAGAGGCATATGTACAGAAAAAGTAAAGATGGTACACTGTTTAACGATTCGATTGATGGATTCAGCTCTCCTTTCCTGACCACTGACATATAATCAGGTTTTGTTTTTTCGAAGTTAGGCAAATTACACAAAATTATTCAACAACCAGCAGTCCTGACACAAAATCTACACCTCTCGATATGAACCCACAAATAATGGACAGACTAATCAGTGTATAAATACAAAAACTGGAAGGAATTGCAGAATGTGACATCGTATTATTGAAAGCAAATTGGAATTGCAGAATGTGACATCGTATTATTGAAAGCAAATTGATACCTACCGTGAAAAAAGGAAAATATTTATATTTTTTTTGGGAGACCTGCATGATATTATTGAAAGCAAATTGAAACCTACCGTGAAAAAAGGAAAATATTTATATTTTTTTGGGAGACCTGCAAGATATTATTGAAAGCAAATTGAAACCTACCGTGAAAAAAGGAAAATATTTATATTTTTTATTGGGAGACCTGCAAGATCATGATAAAGGTAGAATATTTTTTGTGTGCAAAAGAGTTGGAGATTATGACTGCGGATGACCAACTCATGAAGATCACATGATCTTGTTGGAGTGCGATGATATTTTTTTTTTCATAATAGTATGTACGATTTATGGGTAGAATCGCTGAAAGTCGGATGATTTTGTGTGCGATTTATGGGTAAAAGTAGGTTTGTTTTTTTTTTCCAGATATTTTAATTCCTTATTGAGTTTGGGTTTGGTGATAGTGAATTTTTTCTCATTAGTATTGAATGTAGTTAGTAACGAAAATCTCCCAAGAAATTTTATTTTCAATTTAGTAAAGTAGAAATAGAATAAAAATAGTTAGTTTAATAGTTTTTAAGATTATTTTAACAAAGTTACATTTTGTTAAGAAATTGGTGAAAATTCTGGTAAAATTTTAAATAAAATTATTTAAAAAATTTGAATTACAATTGTAATTTTAAAATTTTGAGTATTCCAAAAAATTTAATAATATTAATTTCATTTCTATCATTAAAAAACAATTTAAATAATCTTATAAATGATTTTTTTTTAAGAAGATAAAATTTCAAACAAAATTGTAACATCTCTAACCTAACAATCTTTAACCTACTGTTTACTTTTACTTTCAACTTCCGGTTAATCAATTCTATGCAAAATAATTTATTGTATTACAAATCGTATTGCGAATCCACTATTGTAATCTAATTTCCACAACTTCCGATTAATCTATTCCGTAAATATCTCATGTAAACTTTTTAAAATATATTGTTAGAGATATTGAAAAAAAAAAAAAGAGAGTTTTAATTGGTTTTTTTCTAACCAAAAATGTATAGTTGAGTGTGTTCCAATGATAGTGGGAAGTGACTTTGTGGTACTTTGTTTTAAGCTAATTATCGGTGCTTAGTGCATGGTACTATGATATATCAGTGTTAAAATAGCTAATTATTTCTAGGGGTGGTTAAGCGAATTATCGATCTTTCACTGGGTTCATTATAATAATCAAGTTTTGTGTGATCAATTCAAGAATCACAACTCGTGTTATTGTGTGTAAATTATTTGTGTTATTTTTTTCCTTACCTCCTCTGTCTTCCCAATAAATTGATAAGAGCGCTGACAAAGGATCACAAAATCCATGGTACCTGCAAAACTAGTGAGAAGAAGGCCAAGTGAAAAAGACTAACAATTTTCTATCGGGTCTTATTAAATGGTGATGAAGTAGGTTGTTATAGTACTTATCACAAGGTCAATTCCCTTCCTTAATTGAAATGATGTATCTAAACATCTGCAAATTTTTTTAAAATTTTCTCACTATTAAAAAATTGAAAAGGCACAAGTTGGAAGCGAAATTCCCGCAATTTCTGTTAAACTTATTGTTAGTTAGAAATCGGGAAATTTGCGCAATTTTTCTATCTCGGGTGGGCAAGCCTTGTGAAAAATTTAAAGAAAAGGCTAAAGCCTCAGAGCCTAATTCGAAAGTCAAAGTTTTTTTTGGGTTTGAAAAGGCAATTCGAAAGTCACAGTGTGTTTTTTTTTTTTTTTTTTAAATGAAAAGGTAATTCGAAAGGCAAAGTTATTTTTGTTTGAAAAAGGAGTAATGATTAAATATGGGTTTTGTCTTTATTTCAATTCGAAGGGCATATTTTCATGTAATAAGTTTAAAACAAAAATATATTTTAATTGATAATAATATATTATTTTTATATTTATTTTATTTTTTATGAAATTGGAGTTTTCTTGTCTTTGTGTTCGTTATTTTTTTCTATGATCTTAATAGATTTTTTCATGTAATAAGTTTAAAACAAAAATATATTTTAGTTGATAATAATATGTTATTTTTATATTTATTTTATTTTTTATGAAATTTGAGTTTGTTTGTCTATGTGTTCGCTATTTTTCTTTGTGATTTTAATGAATTTTTTGTATAATAAATTGAATAAAACTTTATGAATTTTTAATGAATTTTATTAGTAATTTATTTGAAACTTATTAATTCAATTCAATATTGTCAATGTTCTTTTTTTCAATGTTATAAATTAATATAAAATAGTTAATTACTCATGTTATTACATGAAAGCTAAACTAAACTAAAATAAAATAAAATAAATGGAAACTATAAACTATTAAAAAAACCACATAAGTATGTTTTTTAAATTACACATAATGTTACAATTACTATCACATGACTAATCCATGGCCACACTCAACATCCCAATCACTATCACTATCAAATTACTCAAATAATGATATCAATATTTAATTCACCCTGCATTGACTCAAAGCCAAAAGAACCAAAAGCCCATATTATAATTCAATCAACTTAATCTAGGTTTAAAGATTTATGATTAGTTGGAGAAAGTTCATGGATATTGGATCAAATTAATCTAGAAGGTGTAAACATTTTGATTTAATATGTAACTAAAACATAAAGGGCAGGTGATTTTCTATTTTTCTTGGAATTAACATGATTATATTCTTGATAAAGTGTTGATATTTTGTCATTTAAGTTAATTTAGATTTTGGCTTATATTTAACCACCTAAAATTATAACTATCCCAAATTCTATCATTTAACCCAAAACTCACTTTAAAATGTGCTAAGAAAAGTCTCTAGAAGTCACCTAGTTAAAGTACTACATGTTAGAAATGTTGTCATTGATGGCAAAGGAGCACAAAGGATCAGAACCTGAACCAGCAATAAGGAAAAGTAGAAGACAAGGAACAGAGGCAGTAGAGAGCTAGCAGAGGCAGCAAAAAGAGAAACAAGGAGCAACATCAGTCAAGGAGTAGAGGAAGCAGTGAATTGAAGTAGAGACAAGTAGTGAATTGAAGCACGAACAAGCAGTGAATTGAAGGGCTAATTGATCGAAAATTTGTCAAGATTAATTTCTGTGTGAGAATGTTTGAATCCCCGTGTTTACTGTATGAGTGGCTTGCACTTTAGAAGCTAGTGTAAGAGAATTGTGTGATAAAACCCTGTGTTATAGTAATGTCAGTACGTTGATTCATTGTGAGAAGCAACATAAAGGGTGCCCATATAACATGATGAGAGTTCCTAGTTGGAACCACGAAGGAGGATGATTTAGTTGATAATGGCAATCGAAGGTTGAAGGGGTCGAAGGAATGTTCGGCTTTACGATGAGATGAAGCCCTAACATGAAATTTAAAAAGCAGAGTTGAATGAAGCCTGCACGGAATGATGCTTCAGTGCCACAACGATGAAGGAAAAAGAATAAAAGGTGGAGCTATGTATCAAAGGGAGAAGAATCGAAACGAGAAGCTATAAATCAAATAATTGAAATATTGATACTATGTGGGATAGAACCATGTGCAAACCAAAATCGTGAAGGAACAGTGACAACGGGTTTGCGAAACCAACCCCACCCATATCGCACCGCCTTTGTATATAAGCGGTATTTATAATTAGAATGTGATTCCAAAAGTTGGATGACGCGTGGCAACAGGTGGTTTTCGGAAACCATTTTCATTGCACGTTAAAGCTCGGGGGTAAAATGAATGCAATATTGGATTATGGTCATCGGATCATCCTAGACAGCGCAATAAGCCTCCCACTATCGGATGAGAAGGGTGCGTTAAGAGGCTGGGCCCCAGTTCATCGCATGGCTTCTGACAGTTAAAGTTCATATCATTTAATCATGTGATTACTGTAGGATCGAAGGGGTGGAGTGCAATAAGATAGCGACCGTTGTATGAGAAGGGTAAGTTAATGCTGGGACCCATCATCATTGCGTGCTTTTGAGCAGTTAAAAGGAGGGCAGTTTGGTTGCGCGATTATCGTCGGATCATCCCAAAACAAAGCGTTAACCTCTCAACCGTCAGATGTGAGATGGAAGTACTGTGGGCCTGAGACATTTCGTTCTAATATATGTATTTTAACATTAAAACATGAATGCGGTGGTAAAAGTGTAGTGGTCGAGAAATGAAATTTGGGCGTAGTATAAAGTATTCATTAAGCGGGGTTCAAAGACGGTTCATTGACCATTGGTTTTAAAACCTCAGCCATGGGCGAATACTCAAATATTAATTTGACAAATGATAAGAGGGGTTTTGGCTATGGTTTTCACCATAAGTTTAATTAGACAGCTTTCGTATGAAAAAAATGACTTCATCCATGAAATGGGATTTTACCACAGATTTGAAATAGGTGCATACAGAAGAGCTGAAAGCTGGGTTGATTGGGTTCTTTGTATATGAGAGCATGTTATATGCATGAGTGTTGTAGCTATGGGTTCATAACCATTTATTAACAGTGAAGAAGTCTTCATGGTAAGGATTTGTAAGAGGAGATCCCACATAATTAAATTACTATTTTAGTAAACAGAGTATCGAAATTGCCTAGATAAGGAAATTTTGTTGGATAGAAAATAGGAGGTACATTTCTATATGCAAAGAGAGAAAAATTCAAGGACGAGGAGTTTTACCCTGTATCATAAAATAGGTATATATGCAGCAGATACACAACTACAATGAACTTGGAGAATATGGACCTGACAAAGGTAAACTGAGATTGCAGAGTTGAAGAGATGTGTAGCAAATGGATTCAAAAGTGCAATGAACAGGTGAAATATGCACAGGAATGAATTTGACAGGTGTACAAGCACAAAAAACTGGAGAATATGTAGAAGAAAGTGAAAAAATTATGCAGAACGGTTGCATGAGTGAAGTTTATATTTTGAAATTGAAAATGTAAATGTTTTAATTTTTTTATATTTTTCGTGATGCAAAGGAAGTATCCGAAGGAAAAGAAAAATCCCACTGTAACATTGAAATTTGTACATATTGTTATATTTTTTAAATGAGTTGGACAAAGGAATGAGAAGGCAGAAGCCAAAGAGTCATGGTTGTTCACTCCAAATTCCTTGTGGAATACAAACAGTCATGTGATGAACTCTATATATAATATCAACTTGATATGCATAGTAAGAGTTAGAGAGAGTGAGAATAGGGAATGCAGAATATGGAAAACTAAGGCAAAGAAGATAAGGAAGAGAGGAGCAAAAGGAGATGCTACAGAACAGAGCTGATATCTGAGGTAAATCAGCAAACATTTCTTTTAATAAATTGAGGAATTTGGAGCTTCCCTATCAAGTTGTAGCTTGATAGATGTCAGTTGTAGCTGACTGAGGTTGGAGCCTCCTGTAGATATGTGCCTGTAGAAAATTGATGGGATTTGGAGCTTCCTTGCAAGTTGTATCTTGCACAATTGAGGTAGGAGCATCCTCTGGGTTGGAGCCTACAGAAAATCAGTGGTGAGAGGAATTTGGAGCTTGCCTTTGCATCACAACAATAATAAGATGTGGTTTTATCTCTTTATGGGTTTCCACTTATATCTGATGTCTCCAAGTGTGTTGCCTATGTGCTGATATGATTTACCAAATCTGCTTAATGTTTGTTGCTCTCATAATGAGATTGATGTCACATTAATTTAATACTTGCTGCAACATATTAAGACTGTTCATATATTAAGGTTGGTTATGAAAGTAAGCTGTAAATAAATTGATGAAAATTTTAAAAAGCTCATGTATGTGTTAAACTGATTCACCCCCCCCCCCCTCTCAGTTTAACTAAGAATTCAACAATTGGTATCGGAGAAGGTTTCTTTTGTATCAGTTTAACCACTGAAAGGAGATCCTAGGCCCCAGGATGGCTAGTCAAGAAGGAAGCTCAACCAATAAAGCCCCTTTCTTCACTGGTGCTAATTATTCCTTTTGGAAAATTAGAATGAAAGCATACATAATGTCTCTAGGAATAGAGGTATGGGCTGCTATAGAATTTGGATATGCCCCAAAGGCAACTGACCCAGAAATAGAAGCTAAACAAGAATTTGTAGCAAATGCAAAGGCCATGAATGCAATCTTAAATGGACTTTGTGAGGCTGAATTTATCAAAATAATGCACCGTAAAACTGCCAAAGATATGTGGGACACTCTAGAGAATATCCACGAGGGAAATAGAAAGGTAAAGACTACCAAACTTCAAGTACATAGAGCCCAGTTTGAAAATTTAAAAATGAATGATGATGAAGATGTTGGCAGCTTCTTCTTAAAAGTTGCATAAATTGTTAACAATATGAAAGCTCTTGGAGAAACCATACCAAAAAGTATAATTGTACAAAATATTCTAAGATCTCTTCCATCCAGGTTTAATCCCAAGGTGTCTGCAATAGAAGAAACAACTGATTGGGAGACCTTGACTATGAGCCAGTTACTTGGAAATCTAATAGCCTATGAGATGAGACTTCCACAGAAGAAGCCAAGTACGAGGGAGGCATCTTTTAAAACAAAAAAGAAGAAAGAAGAAAAGGAAGATACATGTTCTTCCTGTGATGAAGAAGAGGCTAAATTTTTCAAAAACTAGATAGAGGCTCAGGTAAATACAAAGGTAAACTTCCTTTCAAATGCTTTAATTGTGGAAGAGTTGGACACTATGCTGCTAAGTGTCCTCACAAGAAAGTAATGAATCAGGCTCAAGAATCAGGGAAAAATACATCAAAGAACTAGCAAAAAGGAAATAAATTTAGTAGAAAATCATTCTATGCTCAACAAGACAGCAGTGCATCTGAAGACTCAGATGAACCCTCAAGTGAAGAAGGAACCTCTGAATTTTTATTGATGGCCATAGAAGAACTTGAAGGACTCTTGCTAGAAGATGAAGAAGAATAAGCGAAGTCGACCTTGAGGGGGAGCTAAGAAGTGCCCTCGAGGAGATTGATAGACTCAAACTGAAGTGCAGAAAACAAAAGGACATTCTCCTCAAGTATGTACGAGAAGAACAAAATTCAGAAGTCCTCATGCAGTTAAAGATAGAGCTTGAAGAAGCCAAGAAGATAGAAGACATGTTACTTAAGCAAATCAAGGAGAAAACTCAGGAACAAGAGAAGTTGGAAGAAGAAGTAGTATGTCTCAGGTAGAAATTAGAAAATTCTCAAAGGAAAGTGGCTATAAATTTTTCTCAAACAACAAGCTCTGGTAAGTTGAACGAAATTCTAGATGCTCAAAGATCTCCTATGATAAAAACTGGAATAGGCTATGAAGGAGAATCAAGTAAAATCAAAGAAAAGGAAAACAGAGAGATTATTCTCGTAAAAGCAAAGAAGGATGATGAAGCAGCTCAAATAATTCCTACAAAAGAAGAAACATGTAAGGAGGGAGACAGAACCCAGAAGAATCCTCTAATAACAAAGAATGAAAGAAATACTCAGACAACAGAAAAAGATTCATATACCCCTGAGTGTGTCAAATTTGGAAGCCATCAAAGGAGATTCTTCCCTCCTATGAAAAATGCCACCTGTTATGTCTGCCACAAGCTGGGACACATTGCTGCATACTGTCATGCAAAGAGGAGTAATTCAAACCAGGAAAAGATGCAAATAATGAAGAGACTGTCTCAAGCAAACAAATGGAGAAGACAACCTTACATCAGGTATGCAAATAGTTTCTATGGTTACTGTTTTTATTGTAAGGAATTTGGCCATAAAATCATTGAGTGTAGAAAATATGGACAAAGATTGATGTTCAACACCTCAAGGGAGTTTATGAATCAAAGAAATTTTGTTCATACTCACAATTCTGCAAAAATTATGATCAAATGTTGTGTATGCAATAAAATTGGACATATGCCTTCCAAATGTCCTTTGAGAGGATGTGATTCATCATCTCACAAAAGATACCAAACAAAAGGATGCTTCCAGTGGAAAAAGAAGGTGAATAAGTGTGACCTGGATCTAACTGCTAAAGACCTGAAAAGCCAATGGTATCTGGACAATGGCTGCTCAAAACATATGACTGGAGACAGAAGCAAATTTATAACTTTTGATAAAAAGAAAACTGGTAATGTTACTTTTGGCAATGAAAAATCAGGAAAAATCAAGGGAAAGGGCTCGGTCAGCTTAGATAATGGCAGAGGTAAGGCCCAAGATGTACTATTTGTAGATGGGCTAAAAGAAAATTTGCTGAGTGTCAGTCAAATATGTGATAAAGGCTGCGAAGTTCTTTTTAGAGCACAAGACTGTGAAGTCAGATCAAGCACCACAGGTAAGACTCTGCTCAAAGGTGTTCGAACAAAGAGTAATGTTTACATAGTGAAAGAGGAAGATGAAGCATGCCATCTTAGCAAACTTGAGGAGTCATGGTTATGGCATAGGAGATTGGGACATCTCAGCTTCGATCATATCATCAAACTGAGCAAGAAGAAAGCTGTCAGAGACATGCCAGAAATAAAAAGGCCTTCTAATACCATATGCAAATCATGTCAATTGGGCAAACAGACCCGCACATCCTTTAAGGCCAAAGATGAGTTATCAACAAGAAGACCACTCCAGCTTGTGCACATGGACCTGTGTGGACCTGCAAGAACTAAAACACCAAGTGGAGAATCCTACTTCATGCTGATAATAGATGATTTCTCCATAATGACATGGGTTGCATTTCTCAAGAATAAATCGGAAGCTCTAGAAAAATTCAAAATATTCAAAGCTTTAGCAGAAAATCAGACAGGATGCAAGCTAAAATGCATCAGATCGGACAGAGGAGGTGAATTCACAGATTATGACTTTGCAGATCTATGCAATGAACATGGCATAAAGCAACAATTTACTATTGCAGGGACACCTCAGCAGAATGGAGTAGCAGAGAGACAAAACAGATCTGTACAACAAATTACCAGAGCCATGATGCAAGAGAGTAATATTCCTCAAACCTTCTGGGCAGAAGCAGTACACACAGCCGTGCATATCCTTAACAAAGCTCACTTAAGGCCAAGCAGTGACAAGACTCCCTATGAACTATGGCATGGTAAACCAACTTCAATCAAGCACTTTAGAATCTTTGGAAGCAAGTGTTACATAAAGAATAATGAGGAAAATCTTGGGAAATTTGATGCAAGAGCAGATGAAGGGATATTTCTAGGATATGCATCCAAAAGTAAAGGGTACAGGTGCTACAACAAGACTCTTCGAAAAATAGTAGAAATCATTGACGTGAGATTTGATGAAGAACTTCCAAACAATACAAGAGATATAGACTGCAACAGTCCATCAGACAACCATGAAGAAGAAAACCAAGATGATGATGAAACAAGCAAGACAATTGAAGATGCTGAACTGAGATCGAAAGCCCCCTCAAGATACACTCAGAAGAACCATCCAGAAGATCAGATCATTGGAGACAAGAGAGTAGGGGTGTAGACAAGAAGGCAGCTAACTGAATAGACAGAAGAGGTATACATAGCCATGCTATCACAAATAGATCCAAAGAAGTTTGAAGAAGCCAGCAAGGAAAAGTATTGGGTGAATGCTATGAATGAAGAATTGGACCAAATTGAGAAGAAAAATACCTGGGAACTAGTTCCTAGACCTACTGAGAAAAATGTCATAGGCTCAAAATGGGTATTCAAAAATAAAATGAATGAGAAAGGACAGTTAATCAGGAATAAATCCAGACTTGTCTGCAAAGGATATTCACAAATTGAAGGACTTGATTACGATGAAACATTTGCCCCTGTAGCCAGAATGGAAGCTATCAGAATGTTTTTGGCCTTTGCATGCTACCAAGACTTCAAGGTATTTCAAATGGATGTGAAATCTGCATTTCTGAATGGAGATCTAGAAGAAGTCTACATGGAACAACTAGAAGGCTTCTCATTAACATACAAAGAAGACTATGTGTGCAGACTAAAGAATGCTCTATATGGACTAAAACAAGCTCCTCGTGCTTGGTACTCAAGGCTGGATAAATACTTGCAAAAACAAGGCTTTAAGAGAGGAGGAGTAGACAGCAATATATACATAAAAGCCCATGAAAATGAACTCCTGATTGTTGTAGTATATGTTGATGACATTATGTTTGGAAGCAACAGAGATGAGCTAGCAAAAGGGTTTGCTGAGGAGATGAAATCAGAGTTTGAAATGTCTATGATTGGAGAGCTCAGTTTCTATTTAGGACTTCAAATTCAGCAGAAGAACACAGGTGCATTCATCTCACAAGAAAAATACTTAAAGGAAATGTTGAAAAAGTTCAAAATGGAAGACTACAAACCTGTGTCAACCCCCATGATCATGGGATGCAAGCTATGTGCTGATGATGGATCAGCTGATATAGATCAAAGACTCTACAGATCCATGATAAGAAGTCTGTTGTACCTGACAGCATCAAGGCCAGACATCATGCTAGCAGTAGGACTTGTGGCTAGATATCAAGCAACACCAAAGCAAAATCATCTTCTAGCAGTCAAAAGAATATTTAGATATCTACAAGGAATAGTACAGTTTGGGCTATGGTATCCAAAAGGAAAAATATTCACTTTGACAGCATACACAGATGCAGATTGGGCTAGTTGTGTAGATGACAGGAAAAGCACAAGTGGAGGTGCATTCTATCTAGGAGAAAGTCTGGTGGCATGGCTAAACAAGAAACAAACATCTATTTCTCTATCTATAGCAGAAGCAGAATACATAGCTGCAGCAGCATGTTGTACACAAGTCATGTGGATGAAGAAAACCCTCCAAGACATGAAGGTAAGCATTGATGAACCTATCTCTATCAAATGTGATAATACAAGTGCTATAAGCATACCAAAAAATCCTGTGCTTCATTCAAAAACTAAACATATTCCAATCAAGTATCATTTTCTCTGAAAACAAGTAGCTTAGAAGGTAGTAAAGCTGGAGTATGTACCAACAAAAGAACAGACAAAAGATATATTTACCAAACCTCTTGCTAGAGAACCATTTGAATTTTTGAGAGATAGAATAGGGGTAGTATCTGTAGATGCTACTCTCTGATATGAAGAGAAAGCACAGTTTCAGGGGGAGAACAAAAATGAAAATATCATTCCAGGGGGAGATCAGCTAGCAAGGGAAGCATGAAACAAGTTCTCAGGATCAAAGGACTATGGAAAGAGTACATCTAGCATAAAATAGTCAATGAAGAGGCTAAAGGATCAGTATTTTTTGTTTACTCTTGAAACATTATATTGAGCATTGAAGCAAGGCGTGGTACTGCAGATGTGTATTGCAGAAGAAGACATACTCCAACTACAACTTCCTCAACAAATATGATTATATGTGGTTGTCATCACCTATGTATAAACAAGTTCAAATATTCTCAAAAGTGTTCTCTCAACAACTCGTGTACATCAGTTTGGAGCAGTAGGGTACAAAGTCAGAAGAAGAAGGCCCAAACACATCTTAGAGAGAGGAAATGAAGAGATAGAAAGCACACTAGGAAATTTGCAACCCTTTGCCATTGATGTCAAAGGGGGAGGAAAAGAAAGTAACAGAAGATAGGATCTTCTAAAAGAAACCAGGAAGAGGAAGACTTGCAGAAAGCATTGGATTATTGGTGAATATGTTGCCATCAATGCCAAAGGGGGAGACTGTTGGAAATATTGTCATTGATGGCAAAGGAGCACAAAGGAGAAGCACCTGAACCAGCAATAAGGCAAAGTAGAAGATAGGGAACAGAGGCAGCAGAGAGGTAGCAGAGGCAGCAAAAAGAGAAGCAAGGAGCAACATCAGTCAAGGAGAAGAGGAAGTAGTGAATTGAAGCAGAGACAAGTAGTTAATTGAAGCACGGACAAGCAGTGAATTGAAGGGCCAATTGATAGAAAATTTGTCAAGATTAATTTCTGTGTGAGAATGTTTGAATCCTCGTGTTTACTGTATGAGTGGCTTGCACTTTAGAAGCTAGTGTAAGAGAATTGTGTGATAAAACCCTGTGTTATAGTAATGTCAGTACGTTGATTCATTGTGAGAAGCAACATAAAGGGTGCCCATATAACATGATGAGAGTTCTTGGTTGGAACCACGAAGGAGGATGGTTTAGTTGATAATCGCAATCGAAGGCTGAAGGGGTCGAAGGAATGATTTACAGTGAGATGAAGCCCTGACATGAAATTAAAAACGCAGAGTTGAATGAAGCCTGTGTGGAATGATGCTTCAGTGGCAGAGCGATGAAGGAAACAAAATAAAAGGTGGAGCTATGTATCAAAGGAAGAAGAACCGAAATGAGAAGTTATAAATCAAATAATTGAAATATTGATACTACGCGGGACGGAACCATGTGCAAACCAGAATAAGGAAGGAATAGTGACAGCGGGTTTGCGAAACCAACCCCACCCATATCGCACCGCCTTTGTACTATAAGCGGTATTTACAATTAGAACTCGATTCCACAAGTTGGATGATGCGTGGCAACAGGTGGTTTTCGGAAACCATTTTCATCGCGCGTTAAAGCTCGAGGGGAAAATGAACGTGATATTGGATTATGGTCGTCGGATCATCCTGGATAGCGCAATAAGCCTCCCACCGTCAGATGAGAAGGGTGCGTTAGGAGGATGGGCCCCAGTTCATCGCATGGCTTCTGACAATTAAAGTTCATATCGTTTAATCATGCGATTACCATAGGATCGGAGGGTTGGAGTGTAATAATACAACGACCATTGGATGAGCAAGGTAAGTTAATTCTAGGACCCATCGTCATCATGCACTTTTGAGCGGTTAAAAGGAGGGAAATTTGGTTGCACGATTATCGTTGGATCATCCCAAAACAAAGCGATAACCTCTCAACCGTCAGATGTGAGATGGAAGTACTGTGGGCTTGAGAAATTTTGTTCTAATATATGTATTTTAACATTAAAAGGTGAATGTGGCGGTAAAAGTGCAGTGGTCCAGATATGAAATTTGGGCATAATATAAACTATTCATTAAGCGGGGTTCAAAGACGGTTCATTGACCATTGGTTTTAAAACCTTAGCCATGGGCGAATATTCAAATATTAATTTGACAAATGATAAGAGGGGTTTTGGCTATGGTTTGCACCATAAGTTTAATTAGGCAACTTTCATATGAAAAAAATGACTGCATCCATGAAATGGGCTTTTACCACAGATTTGAAATAGGCGCATACAGAAGAGTTGAAAGATGGGTTGATTGGGTTCTTTGTGTATGAGAGCATGTGATATACATGAGTGCTGTAGCTATGGGTTCATAACCATTTATTAACGGTGAAGAAGTCTTCATGATAAGGATTTGTAAGAGGAGATTCCACGTAATTAAATTACTAGTTCAGTAAATAGAGTATCAAAATTGCCCAGATAAGGAAATTGTGTTGGATAGAAAATAGGAGGTACATTTCTATATGCACAGAGAGAAAAATTCAGGGACTGGGAGTTTTACCTTGTATCATAAAACAGGTATATATACAGCAGATACACAACTACAGTGAACTTGGAGAATATGGACCTCACAGAGGTAAACTGAGATTGCAGAGTTGAAGAAATGTGCAGCAAAGGAATTCAAAAGTGCGTGCGGGAATGTGGAATATGCACAGGAATGAATTTGACAGGTGTACAAGCACAAAAAACTAGAGAATATGCAGAAGACAGTGAACAAAGTATGCAGGACAGTTGCATGAGTGAAGTTTATATTTTGAAATTGAAAATGTAAATGTTTTAATTGTTTTATATTGCTAGTGATGCAAAGGCAAGTATCCGAAGGAAAAGAAAAATCCCACTGTAACATTGAAATTTGTACATATTGTTATATTGTTTAAATGAGTTGGACAAAGGAATGAGAAGGCAGAAGCCAAAGAGTCATGTTTGTTCACTCCAAATTCCTTATGGAATACAAACAGTCATGTGATGAACTCTATATATAATATCATCTTGATATGCATAGTAAGAGTTAGAGAGAGTGAGAATAGAGAATGCGGAATATGGAAAACTATGGCAAAGAAGATAAGGAAGAGAGGAGTAGAAAGAGATGCTACAGAACAGAGTTGATATCTGAGGTAAATCAACAAACATTTTTTTTAATAAATTGAGGAAGTTGGAGCTTCCCTATCAAGTTGTAGCTTGAGAGATGTCAGTTGTAGCTGATTGAGGTTGGAGCCTCCTGTAGGTAGGTGCCTGCATAAAATTGATGGGAGTTGGAGCTTCCTTGCAGGTTGTAGCTTGCAGAATTGAGGTAGGAGCCTCCTGTGGGTTGGAGCCTACAGAAAATCAGTGGTGAGAGAGAGTTGGAGCTTGCCTTTGCATCACAACAATAATAAGATGTGGTTTTATCCCTTTATGGGTTTCCACTTATATCTATTGTCTCCATGTGTGTTGCCTATGTTCTGATATGATTTACCAAATCTGCTTAATGTTTGTTGCTCTCATAATGAGATTGATGTCACATTAATTTAATACTTACTGCAACATATTAAGACTGTTCATATATTAAGGTTGGTTATGAAAGTAAGCTGTAAATAAGTTTATGAAAAAATTAAAAAGCTCATGTATGTGTTCAACTGATTCACCCACAACCCCTCCCCCCCCCTCCCCCTGCCCTCCCACATCCTCAGTTTAACTAAGAATTCAACACTACAAACATAAATATAATATTGTATCATCAAAAACAAGGAATTTAGTGTGTGAAAAAAAAAATTAGTGAAGGGTTAGGTTGTGCCAAAGATCATTGTTTAAACAAATAGGTGGTAAGGACATGTTCCTACCTCTAGGTAGCAGGAGAGGTTCTGGAGAAATGCAAGAGGAAAATAACTAGTCTCTAATTCAATTTTTCTCCAACTCAGCAGAAGGACAAAAGTATTTACTAATTTATTTTTATGTTCATTCCATAGCTAAAGATATCTCTAAATCAACTTAGCTCCAAATCATCTCTAGTTTGAAAGTATTTCTTGTTTTGTTTCTATTTTCATTTCACGAAATTTAAAATTTATGCTACCTTGTTATAAATTTTTCTTATTACAACTATATTTTATGTTGTTTATTATGTAATACATGGGTCTATTTATATGTTTTTTTTTAAACTAGAGTTAACAAAAATAAAAATAAAATGAAAAATAATAAACCTGGTTTTATTCTATTAAATTTAACACTAATGGTGTTTTGTTAATCTTAAGTTTGAAAATATTTCTTAATTTATTTCTATTTTCATTTCAGAAAATTGAATCTATATATTGCCTTGTTATAAAAATTTTTTATTAAAATTATAATAAGTGTTGTGTCTATTTATATGTTTCTTTAAAAACTAGAATTAATAAAAGACAAATAAAATAAATAAAAAATGATAGACCAGTAATTAAAATAAAAAATGATAAATCATGTTATAAAATTTGTTTTAAAATTTGCATACTAAAATTATAATGACAATGGTAAAAAATTAACATAAAAATGATATACCTTCTATTTATATACTTCTTTTAAAACTATAACAATAGAAAAAAATTAATATGAAAACGATATGCCTCATTTTATTTATAATACATGGTTACAGTGTTTAAGGCCTTCCGTAGGGGACAAAACATACAAAAACATACAGTGAGCGGTTATATTATACAGAAAATTAATGTGTAACTAAACTGACAGGCCTTGAGTAAGGGACAGAACATGAGGTGAAAAAAACCTTTGGTGAGGGTTTATGTTAATGTAAAATCAATA